>CAUYPK010081271.1:0-40334 GCA_963574355.1 Loris lydekkerianus
TAAAAAAAAAAAAAAAAAAAAAAAATAAAAAAAAAAAAAAAAAAAAAAAAAAAAAAAAAAAAAAAAAAAAAAAAAAAAAAGAATTTTGGAGCTAGACAGACCTGGATTTGGATCCAGACTCCACCATTCTGTGTGACCCGGATGAAGTTATTTAACTTATCCAAGCCTCAGATTTCTCGTATGTCAAACAAGAATAAAGTTAATATCCATTCTTTCATTATTAAGCTATTAAATGAGGTCTTACATGTACACTATCCAGTGTATCATCTGGCATATAGTGAGTGTATTAGATTTCTCTTTTAGCTGTAACAAATGACCACAATCTCAGTGGCTTAAACACACACATTTATGTATCTGATAGTTCTGGAGGTTAGAATCCCAACATAGGTCTCAGTGGGCTAAAATCAAGATGTCAGCAGAGCTACGTTCCTTTTCTGTTTTCTTGCCTTTCCCAACTTCTAGAAGTTGCCTACATTTCTTGGCTCTTGGCCCCCTTTTATCTTCAAAGGCAGCATGGCTGGTCAAGTCTTTTTCATACGACATTACTGCGCCCGCCCCCTTGCCTTTCCCTCCTCTCCTAGGGACCCTTGTAATCGCATTGGGCCTTCCAAATAATGCCTTGAAGTCAGGTGATTAGCAACCTTAATTCCACCTGCCATCTAATTCCCTTTTGCCTTGTAACCTGACATAAGCACAGGTTCTGGGAATAAAGCTGCAGGCATCCCTGGGGAGTTCGTCATCCTGCCTATCATAAGCATTCAGTAAATAATACAGGGAAGACAGGAAAGATGGGGTGGAGGAGTAAAGCAACCAGGTATGTCTTCCCTTTCCACATTCAGCACATGCAGAGTCAGTAGTTACATCCTGTGTGGATTTCACCTTCCTACCGGGCTACTTCCTGCCGAAGGATTGAACTTTATTCCCAGTCACTGGGAACTTGAAACATGTGGGCATAGGAGAAAGCCTTTAGTTTACCATCAGATTAAAGTTTGTAAGTGTCATAGCTCTTCAAAGCTGGGATGTATTGCCCATGAAAGGAAGGAGCTCTCTGTTCTTGGAGGTGTGTACACAGAGGCCAGGTGAGCTAAATGTGTCCAGATGAGATTGGGCATGTCCAGTGTGGTATGGACATAGACAGCTAAGTGTTTCCAAATGTTCCTCCCCACACAAATCCCTGGGGCCCACTACAGACCTACTAAGGCAGAGTCTCTAATGGAGGGCCCGGGACTCTGCATTTATGGGCAACTGTAAGCTAGGTACTTGGAGACATTTTAGTATGGATTGGGGGATTGGTCCAAAAGTTCTACCTCTGAGATATTTTGCTCCTGAAACTCTTGCTTCTGAAATCCATTTTTGCTTTTCAAAAATTAAATAAATGTGTGTTTCCATTCCTGTAATTCCTTCATGAGAGAATGACTTCTCTCCAAGGACGTGATTCAATTTCCTGTGAGATCTTAGGGCTGAACCCTGAGCATGCTCCCCCTGAAATGACCAGAGGGCTTCTCCCTTTGCAGAGTATAGGTGGACTCTGAGGGTCAGTGAGAGGGTGGGAAGCCCCAGAAGTCACTGCCCTGCCCACAGAGGTCATTTAAAATAAATCCTTGGCCTTTCATTTTTGCCAAGTGCTTTGATGGAGACGACTTGAAATTGGTTTTCTTTCCCCAGTGCCTTTTTTTATATGAACTTAAATTGCCAGTCTTTGTAGCATAACCTAAGCTGTTGTCATGCCACCCACACTGTTTTTCATAATGGAGACAGGTGAGAGGCCTAGGACTACTTTCCAGGTGAGGTTTGCAACCACCTCCTTGGATCACTGTGGGAGCTTGTTGATGATGCAGAGGCAGCCTCAGCCTGTCTGATGCATGGAATCAGGATGCAGGTGCGGTGGGGTGCGCAAGGGAGTCGGGGTGCCAGGGACACACTGAGGTAAGGCCAGGGTCTGCATGTGACGCAGGCTGGACGGGTGACTTCTAATGCACACTCATGTTTGAGAACCACTGTAAATGCTCATTCTCTTGGCAAAAAGCAGCCAAAGAGAAGATACTTCTACCCAGGCTAAGTCTATCTTTGACTCCATCTTCTACTTTCATCCCTTCTTCCTCAGTGTCCCAGCACACGTTCTGAAGAGTCATAATGCCTTGCCTTCTCTTAGACACTTCCTTCTACCTCATCTCGTCACATCTGACTTAAAGGCTAACCCTGCTGACACCTCCTGGAACCTGCTCTGATTTCACCCCAGGCTTCTTGCCTCCATATGTGGCTTTCTCTTTAAGTAAGAATATGACAGTTAACTGAGTCATGCTGAGGGTTCTAGGTGGTATTTCTGGCCCCGTCTCCCTCCCTGTGGTCACTCTCCTTTCTGCAACTCTCCTGCTCCCCTCCCTTGCTCCATCAAACCCCCCTAACCCCCGCAGCCAGCAGGCTCACTCTAGAGGTCTGTGGAAAGAAGGGCCCATTCCTCCTGCACTTGGGTCTGGTGTGCCCACCCAGCCTCAGTGGCTGTCCTCAAATGCCCTATGGTTGCTAGAAGCTCTGGGTGTGCCAGTTCTATGAATTCCTGATGAAAATAGAGACAGAGCAGTATGCTAATCAGGGAAAGATTGCCTTTATAGAGTACAGCTGATAAGATCATTTGCATATTCTGGTTCATTGTTGCATTTCGAGTAAGTTACATTATTCTTTAAAGGAACTGGGGCCGAGTAGCCTGCAGGAAGATTTAGCAGGAGCAGGCTGGGTCCCAGAATACAAAGCCAGGCTGGAAATGGAGATTAATGGGGAGGCAAAATTGTAGGTGAGTATAAAGAAGGGTTTGACTAGAGAGGGCCCAGAGATGGTTGGGTTCACCATGCTGGAGTTGGGCAAGCAGGAGCCACAAGAAAATGTGAGAACTGGGGTCTCACACTCTGCAAGAGTCATTCATTCTTGGGCTGTTGTTTCCTTCCTTCAACTCTGTCATGTCTACACTTTTAATGGGCATAAAAGGAGTCTGTGATTTCCTACAGCTGCCATAAAAAAATGACACTAACTGGGTGGCTTTTAAAACAACATACGCTTACTGACTCACAGTCTGGAGGCCAGAACTCTGAGAGGAAGGTGTTGTTCTTGGCTTGTGACACCGTCACTACAGTCTCTGCCTGTCTTTGCACAGCCTTCTTCCTTTTGTGTCTCTGTGTCCTATTCTCTTCTTGTAAAGACACCAGTCGTCGCATTTAGGGCCCACCCTAAATTCAGGACGATTTCATCCCAAGATCCTTAACTAATTACATCAGAGAGACCCTATTTCCAAATAAGGCCATACTCTGAAGTTCCAGGTGGACATGGATTTTGGGGGGACCTTCATCAGTCCACTACAAATAGGAGTAAACATTGCTGCTAGGGCAGCAGGCTCACAGTTGGAAGTTCCACATTCCTATTGGTCAGGCCTCCCCGTGTGTGTACACATACAGGCTGAAGGAGTGTAATATAAGTTTTCTGTCTAGGGCCCAAAGTGGGGGACCCCAGTTGGGAAGTGAGCAGACATACCTTTCAAGACCACATCTGCTGGGCACCCCTGTGATCAGATGCAATCCCATGCCTGCTTTGGGGGCCCCACATCCAGGCCCTTTTTGTGCCTCTCTGGGTCTACCTCTGGGCCACTTGGCCCCATATGACCCCTGCTCTCCCAGGAGTCGCCAGTGTAATTGGCCACAGCTCGGCAGCTGCATGCTGAAGCCTGTTACCACGTTTGTGCTGAGGCCATGCTTTTGGGGGAAAGCTTGAGCCAGTGCTTGACTGAGTGGGACCCCGAGAGCAGGCCCACCCCTGGGAGACCCAGGGCTCTTCTGATGGGTACTTTTGACTCAAGGACTCCTTAGTGGCCTTGCTGAACACCCCAGGCAGTGTAAGACTCCTCTGCCTCCCTCCCTTCCTGCTGGCCCTGGCTCCTGCTCCCCAGCCCTCCCCTCACAGGTGTCCCTGTTACAGCTCCAGCATGGCTAACCCTGTCCTGGAACCTGCTTCTCAGAGGAGCCGGACTAACCTGGGGATCCGTGCTGCAGCCTCTCATCCTTCAGAGTTTGGAGAAGCATCTAGATGGCTCCTCGGCTGCCCGCAGCAGTACCCAGCTGGACATCACACCTGTATTCACTTTTCAGCTCCCCTTGTCCCCTCACGGCTGCTTCCTGGGTCCCCTCTCTGCCCTCTAGCAGCATCTGTTTTTAGGGATATCCAAACAAACACAGAAGCAACATGTGTGGAGGAGCTCTAGCTTTCCTCGCACATCATACTAAAAGTACAGAATCATAGAAGTTGTAGACCAAGGCCCAGCCTCATTTTCCAGATGGGAAGACACCGTGCCTAGGGAGACTCAGACATTTATTCTTTTGAGGGGAAAAAAGAGGGGAGGGATGGTGTGTGGGTGGTGTGTCCTCTGATTTTTCAGTTTCCTTTTGTCTTTCAGGATTCTGGATTTTCCCTCTTGTTTCTTTTCCCCTTCACTATGTGAGCACCTCTCCTGACCCCCAACATTCTGTTTCTAAGGTGCTCCCCGCAACCTGTCCCCTTAGTGGTGATCTGCTCCACCTGTATTTATCTCCAGCGTTTGCTTACTTCGGGTGAACTTCCTTTTTGGCTTTTCTTCGGCTGCACCCCTGCCACTAGCTCTGCTCTCCTCTGCACAGCTCCCCCCACACTGCACTTTTTCTCTGCTTGCGCTCAGAGATGTCGAGTTTATTTTTCTGCTTCCAGGTAATGTGAGGTTTGGGGAATCTCTGTTTTCTTGTGGTATTAATGGTGTGCGGTTCATTTGTTTTTCTTATTCTTCATTGTTTTTTGAAGAAGATGTTGGGAATTTTGGACTTACGTATCTGTCATTCCTTCCACGCCTGGCACCCTGGGCCCCTGACTTTTCAGCTGCCTTTTTCACAGCCCTTCTTACACCAGGCCACAGACCTGAGTGCAGCGCTATGGAGCCAGCGCCTACCGGCTCTCAGGAGTTTTTCAAGCTGGTTGATTTCACTTTGGCTGCATGGAATTGCAGCGAGGGGAGTATTCACACCATGGATAACTGTAAACACACAGACTAGGGCCTCCCCCCGCCCCCAGCTCTTTATTAAACACCATCAGCCCACTGCTGGCTTGTACATCTATGTTTCTCCTCAGCCTGCTCTTCCTGAGGCTCTCCAGAGCTCACCGCGTTGCTTTGCCCCTAGGAGGCCCCCGTGAATGCTGAGTGAATGAATGGGACTGAGAGTCCCAGTTACTTACGGCTGTGTAACAAACCTTCCCAAACTTAGTGGCAAAAAACCACTGTTTTATTGCACTCAGGGGTTCTGTGGATCAGAAATTCTGACAGGCCACGGCAGGGATGCCTTTCCTGGTAACAGGGGCCTCAGCTGGGAAGACTGGATGGCCCCGTTGGACTCAAGGCTGAGCTTAGCTGAAACTGTTGAGCAAAGGATCTACGCACGGCCTTTCCATGTGGTTTCCACCAGCATGGTGGCTGGGTTTTGAGAGGGACCTCAAAAGCCGGGCAGAAGCCTTTATGAAAATCTCGTCATGAAACCGTGTCTGTGGTGTCACTTTCTCCAGACTCTATGGATCAGCGCAGTCACAAATCTGCTGAGGTCCAGGAGGAAGAGACACAGACCCCTCTCTCCAAGGGAGGAATGTTTAAGAGTTTTGGTGCCATGTTTTAATAAGCCAAGGAACTACATTTATTGAGTGCCTACTACGTGTCACTTTGCATACATTACTTATGCTTAAGGTATTGTTGTTATTTGCATTTTCCAGATTAGAGACTGAGGCTTAGAGAGGTTAAGGAGCTTGCTTAAGATCACACAGCCACAATTGTAACCCTCCACTGGGACTTATTTCATTCAATTGTGGAGGGTGCTTAGGGAGACAAGGGTAAATGAGACCCAGTCTTGCTTCAGAGAATATAAAACAAACTCAGCCTGGCATGCATATACCCCTGGGGTTTCTTTGCCAACTGGGGTTGGGTCTGAGTAGTCACTTCACTGTTTCTAAAAGCCAGTCAAGGCAATTTACGCTGACAGTGCTGAGTACTTGCTCTGTCCAGGCTAATTCAGCTTTATAACCTCAAGCCTGAAGTCAGTAGTGTGGAGTACTTTAAATTAGCTGTAAAATTTCAATCCCATTGCTAAACTGCCTAAATTATCAAGTTTGTTCATTGCTAGTTGAATGCATACATAATTAATTTTTTCTAAAGTCTGGACTAAAAGCTGCTGAAATCAGATCTTTTTCTTGAATTACATTCAAATGTCATAATGAAGTATTTGGTTTTATGATGTAACCTCAAGCCGTGCATATGTTTAAATAATTCTTAGTTGAGATTTGTATTTGGGGGTGAAATGAGTTAGAGGAGTCAATCACTTTAAAATTGAAATTATGTTCTTATTAATTGAGAGATGGACTTACTCTCTATTAATGACAAATATGACTCATAGTATTGCCATGACTATTATTATCAGGATTAATAGGTAACATTTGCTAAAATCTTTTAAAATGTAACCTCTGTGAGGGCAGAGAAATTTTTCTGTTCTATTACCTGTTTTTTCCCCATTGTGTAGAATAAACACTTGTTGGCATGTAGTAGAGACTTGGTGAGTATTAGCATCTCTTAGCTAATGTAATAACAGCAACTCTATAAGTTAGAAACTTTTCATTGTCATTTTACAGATGAGGAAACTGAGGCTTAGGAAGGTTAGTTGTCTTTTCCAGGGTCACACAACCCTGGAAGTGTGATATTTGGGTCTCCTTGCCTTGTGCATTTTTCTTAAGGGTACAGATGTGCCGCTGACGTTCTTGAAATGTTTCTGAGTTGAGAATCCACTCAACCTGATTTTGAGGGGTATCACTGATGGTTCTGTTTACCCTCCTGCAGTGCTATGCAATAGAACTTTCTATGCTGATGGAACTTTTCTGTATCTGCACTGTCTCCAATGGTAGCTACATGAAATGGGGCTAGTGCAACCAAGGAACTGAGTTTTAAAATTAAATTTAATTTGAACTAAAGTTTAAATAATAACCACACATGGCTAATGGCTACCACTGGCAGACAATGTGGCTCTATAGTTTAAAAGTATTAGTAGGTTGGTGCCCCCTACTTTATTCATTTTATTCAACTCTCCTAAAAAAAAGAGAGAGAGAGAGAGAGGCTGGAGGCCCAAGTGGAAAAGAGAATTCCCAGAGCCTTGTGGTCAATTAATAGCAAACAAGGGTTAGGGTCCCCAGTGCCGCTTCGCATCTGAGTTTTTCCCTTTAGGAGGTGGTCTTTAATAGCTTGAAAATTTAGTTTCCCAATTCCCAACATTGTCCCATTTTCCAAACAAATTTTCTTTGATTCCATTTTGGCTGCAGTTTCATCATTTTCCTGAACTTCTTGCTGCTGTGGTGGGTCTTTGGGGCACTGCTTAAGCCCCTACAGCCCCTGGGCTGCTGGTGTCAGCTGCCTGTCGCCTGTATCCAGGGCTGCGCCTTGCTCATGAAAGCAGGGTCACGATAGTGAGCACCACCGTGGAGCGAACACCACTTCCCTGCTGGCCTCCCCTCTCTCAGAGTGATTTTGACTGTTAGGTGGTGTTATCCCCACATTATAGCCGTAAAAATTAAGAACCAGAAAGATTAGCGTGATGGGAAGGGATTTCAGATGGGACTGACTTCAGGTTTGGAGTCATCTGCCTTCTCTGGGTGCTCCTCACCCAGGGAGCATTTATATCTGTTGCTCCAGGGTCTCTGGACACAATTGGCTGTCAGTCATAGATACAAACGCCAGGCAGAGAGGTATAAATCATAAGAAATTCAGGGGCTCACAATGAGAAGCCCAGAGGCAGGGTGGGATTCAGGGTCAACTCAATGCTGTAATAGGGTTGACTTATCCAGGAAGCACATGGATTCTTTCTTACAGAGCCCACAAAAATGTTTTGATTTGTTTTAAAATAAGAAAAGGAATTACATGTTGGAGAAAATGTTTCAATAAAATAATATATCCATCTTACTACAATGCAGTATTAAAATGAATTCTTGCTCAAAAAGGCAAGAATTCCTAGACTCACTCAAGGCATTACTTGGCCTCCTTTGCACCTCCACTGACCTTTTCTGTGTAGTTCATGGGCCCACATTTTCCAAGCACATCCTTTAGGGAATTGTGTGTTCTTATTGGCTTACTCCTGGACTGGTCACAATCAAGGAAAGTGGGCTGACCCAGAATTTGCTTGGATTGATGCACCAGCATTCCATGCTGGCTTCTCTGTAGTGGGGGAAGGCTGACCCCACATGAAAATCAGAGCCTCTCAAAAATGTAAAAGAGGAGGTGAATGCTGTGTAGGAGACCCCCAAGGTTTGCTATATCTGGTTAAAAATGTTGCAGGCCAGAGAATGTTGAAGCTATCAGGGGTGTGAATAAAAGGACAGCCACTCCTTTCAGATTTGCTTTTTTATATGTAGTTTTGAGGAAAAGAAAAATCGCTTATCATGTATGGAGCTCTCAGCAGTAAATGTGCTTGCTTAGGCTAAATGATTAGAATTAGCTTAGGCATAAATAAGAACAAGAAGAAATTTTAGGGTCACCATCTGATCACTTTTGATCTTTTCTGTGAAAATTATTATTCTTTATTAAAATAAGAGCAGAAAGCTGAACAATCTTTTTTCTCTTTATAAATAAAGGGGCACATAATTTTGAAGCACATTCAAAAATATGTACGTATTAAGTGAAAATGAATCCCTTCACTCACTGTACCTCAACTCCTTGGTCTCTGCTTATTTATTTAGCTCATAGCAACCTCAATCTCCTAGGTTCAAGCCATCTTCTTGCCTCAGCCTCCTGAGTAGCTATGACTACTGGCGTGGTGCTACCATGCCCAGCTAATTTTTTCTATTTTTTTTTTTTTTTAGTAGAGACTGGGTCTCACTCTTGCTCAGGCTGCTCTCGAACTCCTGAACTCAAGCAATCCACTTGCCTCGGCCTCCTAGAGTGTTAGGATTTCAGGCACCCGGGCCTCTTGGTTTCTGTTTAGGTGAAGCTTAGTGTTTAGTACCAGGTGTGTATAAGAATTATCACTTTCCTTACCCAGAGTGGTTTCTTAGGTTCTGAAGTTCTTCATCCTGGGTTCTAACTTAGACTCAGTTTCAAATTTGGTAACCAATTTATCATTGATTGAGGGGGCAAGCCCCATTTTTACAAGAGCAAGGCCTATAAGGATACAGTTGGGAGTAAGAGCAAAGTGGCTGGGCAGCCCCTGCAAGGGTGCATGTAGGCGTGCATGTGTTCATGTACAATCGCATGCATGCATGTGTGTGCACGTGTGCATGTGGCCTTTTCAGTTGCACAGGTGGGGGCTGGGAGACCTACAGAGAAGAGAAAGAAGTTGGCTGGTGGGGCAGCAAACCCTTTCCTCCCCTCCTAGGGAAAAATATCTCCAGAATTAGTTGGCAGGAGGTGTTGGAGGTGGGGTGGTGTGGGAAGATGGAGAGATAAGTTCCATTTTCAGGTGTGGTTTGTATCACACAGAGCAGAGAGCAAAGTGTGATCGCTCAGAGGAAAAGTCAAGTACAGTGGTGTAGCTAATAGAAAAGCTTTGAAAAGGCAATGAATGCACTTTTTCTATCATGGAGAAAGAAAAAGGTGTTGCTACCTAAAGTGGGCAATTTTGCAGTAAGCTCAAGTGTTTTGCAGCCAAATGGTGCCCCGGAGCTGGTAAAACCCCAGCAAATGCCCAGAGAAGTTTCTCACTTAAGGAAGTGAAATTTCAGGGGAAGTTTGTAGCCAGCATGCTGCTTAGATAATTAGCTACCCTTCATTTAAAATGTATGTATGTATTTCTCTGTAACATGTGACTTTAGGATACCGGGGTGGTAGAAGGAAAAATCCTAATAAGTCTGGAGCAGTGGTCTGTTGTCAGCCCAGGCTTCTAGTTACTGCTTTCCCACAGCTACCCCAGTCTTCACCTTCCTTATCTGTAAAATAGCACTAACATTAAGATGGTTGATTGTTGGTCCAGGCAGCATACTTTTAAACACATGTAAGTTATTATTGTTGTATCTTAACATTTTGTAACTTTTTTTTTTTTTTTTAACATAGCCTTCCTGGCATTTTCTTAGTTATTGTGTTAAGACATTTATATTCTACATTTAAAGATCTATTCTGATTGCAACTTACCATGGTGCTTACGGAAAACCACCTTTTTTCTAAAATTCTCTGTATTTGAGATTCATCCTTATCTGATTAAAAGACATTTGGCTACAATTGAAAGCAGAAAGTCTTGAAACAGTTTTTTCCCCCCAGCAGAATGTCTGATTGCCAGTGTCCATCTTTAGGCCCAATTGAACGTGCTGATTTAAGACTCCTGGCTCTGCCATGAATAGCTTTGTGACCTTAGGCAAGTTAACTTTTCATCTGTAAAATCAGTTTTTTCCTTGGTAAAATAGAGGGGCTCCACTAGATGGTCTCTGGGGTAGCTTCCAGCTCATTTAGTTTGTGATTCTCGTAGTTGACTGAGCATTGGGTTGGGGACGAGAACCAAGGAGAATGGCTGTGGGACTTCACAGATCATTGGTTGGGACATGAATCTTTTTCAAAACACCCTCCATAGGTGTTCATCTGTCACCTGCCCTGTGTGGATGCTTCTGTGGGACACGCAGTTGCTACTTGATGAAATGGCCTTTCCCTGTTAACTGATTAAATTGTTGGTCGGGTGTTCAGAATGCGACTAATAGACTCACGCAAGGGTGTGCAGCTAACACAATCCTCTGAAATGAATTAATAGTATTTCACATGATTGTTTCCGGTGATTCTGTAATTAGCCAGGGGAATGAACAAGCAGTTGGGGATTAACTTGTCTCAAGTCTCTCGGTCTCATTCATAGTACCCAAGCCCTGAAGTCATAGGCTGTGTCTTACTGGCTCCCACTCTTGGTCCCTAAGCCAAGCTCCTAGTGGCGCAGGCTTCCCTGTCCAGGAGGGATGAGAGAGAGGAGGGGGCAGTTACAGCGTACCACTCAGTAGCTTGTTCATGGAAAAAGCCCAGGATTCAGCTGGGCCCAGAACATCATGTGCACATTTAACCTTGGGGTTACTCCTCCAAATTGGTCTCTCAAAGGCTGAGGCTGACTACCCGGTCCCACATCCTTACAGCTCAGCTGCCTTATCTCGTTTATGGAAGCAGCTCTCACAGACCATGAAACAAAGGAAACATCTGACAAGGGGCCATGGTCCTCACTCAGGAAACGGGGTTTCAAACCCAGGCGTGTTCATGTTCCATGCCTGCACTTCTTATTCCCAAGGCAAGGTGATCTCAATGGTGTCTTAGAATCCACTTCCTTGTATCTTCTCTGTTGGTCTTCAAGAGAATACAGAAGAGAACTTCAACGTACAGGCAAAAATGAATGCCTGTTGGCTGAACAATCCTTCCTCCAAGAAGAAAGCATTTTAGGCCATGTTACTCGATGGAACAGAGTCTGCAACTTTACACAAACAACATGCAAAAGCTTGCTGTTTCTTCAGATAATGAAAATAACAGCAAGGACTTACCTAGAACTTTTTTTTTTTTTTTTTGAACAAGTTTTATTTATTTATTTTATTTATTATTATTTTTTATTAAGTCTTTTGCACATAGATCATAAATACATTTATGCCAATTTCAGTGTGTTGGTTATTTGTACAAACTGGAGTGCTTACATCATAATAATCAGCATAGCTTTCACCTCATTTACCCAATTATAGCATTAGGACATTGGTGTTCTACACGTGATAGAACCAACTTGTACTTGCAATGTGCTCCATAGTTGTGGTCCCCCTACTGTCCCCTACTAACCCTCCCACCTCCTCCCAATCCCGCTCCCTCCCCTTTCCTCCTTCATCTTGGGCTAAAATTGTGTTTCATTTTTCATATGCAAGTGTGAGTTATTATAAATTGGTTTCACAGCAGTACTGAGTACATTGGATATTTTTTTTTTCCATTCTGGAGATACTTTACTAAGAAGAATATTTTCCAGTTTCATCCATGTAAACATAAAAGAGGTAAAGTCTCCATTTTTTTTTTTTTTTTTACTGCTGCATAGTATTCTATGGTATGCGTATACCACAGTTTATTAATCCATTCATGGGTTGATGGGCATTTGGGCTTCTTCCATGACTTGGCTATTATGAATTGAGCTGCAATGAACAAGGTAGAACTTTTAATGAAACAAGGCTTTTTAAAGTACACAGATGTACGTCATCTAACTCAAACTTTATAGTCCTAAGAGATAAGTATTATTATTCCCATTGTACAGATAGGGAAACTGAGGCACAGAGTTAAGTAACTTGCCAAAGATGACACAGATAGCAAGTAGTTGAGCAGAATTTGAACTCAGGCTCTCAACTATCTATCTTACTGATTTCACCTTTAGTTAACCCAGAGGCCAAACTCATTTTCATATCCTTTTTTAAAGTAACAGCTTTTTCTGATATAATTTGCATATCATACAAGTTACCCATTTAAAGTTAATAATCTAAAGGTTTTGGTGTATTCACGGAACTGTGTAACTATCACCAGGATCAGTTTAAGAACATTTTAAAGAAACCCCATGGTCAGTAGTAATCACTCCCCACTTTCCCCAATTTCTACTCATTCCCTGGGAACCACTAGTCTACTTTTTGTCTTTTTGGATCAGCCCATTCAGGATGTTTTGTATAAATTATACAATATATGGCTTCTTTCACTCAGCAGAGGTATTCAAGATCCACTTCTGAATCTTCTCCCAGGCTGGTCCTGCTGCCTGCATAGCCCCTCTTCCTGACAGGGAGAACACCTGCTTCTGTTCTCCCGTGGCCTCTGCAAGCACATCCCTGCCCCCTGGCCATTCTATTTAAGGCCTGTCCTGTGTGCAGGCTTTGAGGAAGGCACACTTGGTATGAATCTAGATTACTATTTAATGGTGTGCTCTTTGTTAAGTCCCTTTACCTCTCTGAGCCTCAGTTTCTTCATCAGTGAAATGGAAGTAAAGCAGTTTCTCCTTCTTGAGTTTGCTCTGAGGATTAAAAAGAGATAGTGGCATAAGTGCATTTCCCCTGGACTGTGAGTGGCCCATGGGGTCAGTAGAATATGGATTCAGTTTATCTTAGGCCCTTCTTAAAAATTCAGAGAACCTCTGGCGTCAAAGCTGTATGTGAATTGTTGACAAGAAGGGAGCCTAATCATACTGCCTCTGTGTGGAGGCTTCCAGTCTGAGGGGTGGTAGGTCACCTGCTACTGCATTTGACACTCTCAGCAGCCTGATCAGAAGGCATTATAGCCACCCCAGAGAAGAGACTCGGGATTATCTCTAAGAACCTCCCAGGAAGAAGTGACCAATGTGATTCCTTCTCAAGATGGCATTCTCTCTGCCCCAAGGGCAGGGCCTGGTCCACACCTCATCTGAGGACTGGGAGTACTCTCCACAGAAGGGCAGTGTGGGTGGTCTGGAGCCCCGAGCTAGGTGTTGACATCTGGGGTGTCCTTTTCCTGAGTAGGTGAGTGGAGATGAATGTGGGGGTGGGGGCAGGTCAGGGAGAGGTGGTGACTTTTAGGGGTATACCGTGTGGCATCTGGGTTGTGTGCTAGATTTCAGCCCCCTCTGTGGGGCCTTCTTCTGGAGGCCTTTATGTCACCCAGTATGTGCTGGCCCTGGTTCCAGGTTCCCAGTGTCCTGACTTCACCCACGTCAGGCTTCCTGGGTGTGGCAGCCAGCAAAGCCTCAGGAAGCTGGGAGGAGGGGGCTTCCTGGCAGCGGTGCTGGACTGGGAAATGGAGAGGGGATTCTGTATCCCAGAAAACCCTTTGGAGCAACAGGCTGGTCCTGTCTTTCTTCTTTCCCCCAACAATACACATGGAGAAACTGAGGCCCAGTGAAAGAACAGCCCTTGCTCAAGGCCCCACAGTTCCTAGGTGCAAACTATCTTCTGGCCTGCCCTGGGCTTGGGGCTCCCTACCTGGGCCTCTGTGCAGCCATTAGTGCCCGCCAGCCTGGGTGTGCTGTGGCTCCCGCCTTCCTCTGCTACTCCAGCAGCTCCACACAGCCTCCTCTTCCTCTTCCTCCCCAGCAGCTCTCTTCCTCCCTATCCTGCCTCCCTTCCAAATCATTCTATCTTTGTTACAACCACCACCCACCTTTTGTTTAACATCTCATTTCTTTTCTACTGGAAGACAGTATTTGAACAATTAGGATAATTGAAGTTTTTCTCTTCCACAATTCTGACCAAAATATAGCAACCTTTCATGGAACTGGGGCAAGAAAACAGCAACCTGGTGGGGGCCAGGTTCTCCAGGGTGCCGCCTGGGACCACCGCAGGTGGTGGGCTCCGGGTGTTGTGCCTTGGCCTGCACCCTGGGGCTGGAGGCCCCGGCCCTGTCTGCTGCCCCCACCACTCCATCTTGCACATGCTGCCTGTGAGATTCCGAGGGGAGGCCACCCGCAGGGGACTGCCCTGGTGCTCCACTGAGATGGGGCCCAGCCCTTCCACACTGCTCAGAGCCTCCTCCCACCTTCCTGCGTCGCCTGCCTCAGCTCCTGCCTTTTCTGTCTCCTTGGCCACATGGAGGTGATCACACAGCTGCACCTGCCAGGCTGCCTTGCAGGGCAGATAGAGGCCTGGCCCCACACTACCAGGGTGCTCTTGAATCCTGGCTCAGCCCCTTGGCCCCTTAGCCCCTTGGCCGTGCGAGGCCTGAGGAGCTACAGAGGTGAGAATAGGAAAGAAGGGGACTGTGGGAGGCAGAATAATGGCCCCTGGAGACATTCACATCCGTGCCAAACCCATGAATGTATTCCCTCATGGGGGAAAAGGATGGGGATTAAGTTAAGGATCTAGAGATGGAGACTCTCCTGGATTATCCAGGTAGTGTCAGTGCAGTCACAGGGGTTTTTAGAGGGAGGCAGAGGGAGAGAAAGACCTCTGATAGCAGAAGAAGGGACAACGCCAGAGAGCTTTGAAGAGGCCGCACTGCTGACTTTGAAGGTGATTGGAGGAAGGAGCCATGAGCCAAGGATCATGGGAAGGAAGAGAATGGATTCTCCCCTAGAACCTCCAGAAGGAAAGCCACCAGAGAGAACCTTGATTTTAAACCATTGGGAACTATTTTGGACTTTTGACCTCCAGAGTTTTAAGAAAATATATAAATAAATATATATATTTAAAGACTTCACTTATTTTAGGGCTGGGTGTAGTGGCTCATGCCTATAATCTCAGCAATTTGGGAGGCCAGGGCTGGAGGATCTCTTGAGGGCACAAGTATGAGACCAGCCTGAGAAACATAACAAGACCCTATGTCCCTATATTTTTTTCTTAAAAAGCAAAAATTAGCTAGCCATGGTGTTGCATGCCCGTAGTCTCAGCTACTGAGGCGGGAGGATCACTTGAGCCCAGGAGTTCAAGGCTACATTCTAGCCTGGATGACAGAACTAGACCCCATCTCTAAAAAACCCAAAAATTTAAAAAAAGGACTTGATCTCTTTTAAAGATAATTTTTTAGAGCAGTTTTAGGTTCATAGCAAAATAGAGAAAAGCTAGGAAGAGTTCCCATGTGCCCCTTGCCCCCATTATCAACATCCCTCGTGAGGGAGGTACATTTGTTGCAGCTGACGAACCTGCGTTGACATCCCAAGTCTGCAGTTTACATCTGGGTTCACTCCTGGTGGGTTGTGCATTCTATAGGTTTGGATAAGTATAGAATGACATGTATCCTCCAATTTAGTCACACTCAGGGTATTTTCATTGCCCTGAAAACTTTCTATGTTTGTCTCTGTGTTGTTCTAAGCCACCAAGTTTGCAGTGATTTTTACAGCCATGGGTCATGAAAACAAGTCCCTACTTCACCACCATAAAGAGTACAAAGAGGTGACATCAGGGAGCACCTCACCAGGGCAGGTCACACGGGGTTGTGGGACACTGTAAAGACTTTGGCTCTGAACGACATGGGCACCACAGAAAGGCTTTGGGCTTAGGACTACCACGCCGCGGTTTGACGTGTGGGCCGAGGATCCTGAAGACAGGCATGGGTCTTCACCAGCCTCGCTTCCCTGGAACTTGCCCAGACTGCCGCACACAGGTGGTAATGAGCACGCATTTATTCTTACTTCTTGTTACAACCAGAGACTCTGCTTTGGTGGTTATAAACTGTGTGAGTTGCAGGTGTGATGAAGGAAGAGTGATCAGGTTCTTGAAACAGAAGATACTCCAATAATTACTATACTATTTGGGGTGTTAAGAGAATGCATTTTTTACTTGGGATCTGTGTAGACTTCTCTTGGTGGTGGCAAGACATGCTTTTATGTCTTAAAAGCTAACAGTTATTCTGTGTTTTGATTTGAAAATTGTGCATTTTTCATGCAAGTCCATAAGGAATCGATTTTCAGATTCTCGATGTGACTGATGTATCGTATAGATAGACTTCCATTCCTTCTGCACGAGGCTTTCAGCACCGGATATCTGTAGGCACATTTTTATGGGGAGGCATTGATTTTTGCCTCGTACAATATGCCTTCTCTTTGAGGAAATGAAAATCATGACAAATGAAAAGCCATTTTTCAAAGTGACTTTGATTCTTGTAGTTTGTGATTCAAAAATGAGACCTGGGAGAAGAGACCTTAATTTTCTGTGCTAATTATTTGGAAAGGAGCACATTTCCACTGAAGAAGCCCTTAGTAGGCCCACAGAGTCTGATAACAGCAGCTTCTTTCATTCTGCAAAGCACTTTGCAGTTCATAGCATGCTTCTCCGTTTCACATTTCATGAGCACAAACAGCCTGATGAGGCAGAGGGTTTATATTCCATTGCACGGTAGGGGGACAGAGGCTCTGAGAAGCAGAATCACACAGTAGGACACAAGGTCTCTCCAGATTTGACTGGACATGCAGTGGACTGAAATAGGCCAGATGAGTGTTCTCAAGGCAGGAATGGCTGGAGAACTACACGATGCTGGTGCCATGGTTACAGACCAGAGCTCAGAACCAGAGGGGAAGGCAGGATGACAGTAGTGGCCCCTGGAGTCCTGGTTCCTTTTGTAACCAGCCAGATAACTTCGGCCAACCTGTTCAAGCTCTCCAAGCCTCAAGTTCCCTCTCTAAACTGAGGGTAATTGTCCCCATGCTGCTCACTGCCCTGGATTGCCGTGCATTCAACAGGAGATAATGGAGAAAGTGCTTCATAAATTGTGAAGGGCTCTTTATAAGCTAAGGGTAATTGTTGCACAGATGAGAGCTTTGACTGGAGAGTCTATAATTTCTGCAACATTAATAACAATAATAGCTTAAAAGAAAACCTGAGCCATTAACTGGGTATGGGCTCTGTGCCTAGTGTTTTGCATGGATTGTTACATTTAATTCTCATTATGGCCTTATGAGTTAGGCACTAACATTAGCATACCCATTTTGCAGATGAGAAAACTGAAGCTCAGAGATGTAAGGTAGTTTTCTGGGAGCCACACAACTAGTAAACTGGAATTTAAACTGGGATCTGTTTGGGAAGCCCGTGACCCTCAAACTCCCTCCATTTGAGTGATCATGGGTACTGAGATGGACAGAGGCAAGCTCTCAGTTACAGAGGATGCAACATCTGCAGGAAAGAAACGCCAGGCCCAAGGTTACCCGGACTCAATGGCTCAGAGAAGGTCCTGAGAGTTCCTTCTTGCCTCTTCTGCTACCAAACTATCATCTACTTCTTTGTCCCTGCTTGCCCTAGAGGAATGTCTTTTTTCTATTCCATTTAAAAATCAAGGGGTGGGTTGGCAAAGAGACACTGGCAACTAAATGTAATACGTGATTTATTTTTTTAATCTAAGATTTTAAAAACCATAAAATATATTTTTAGAACAATTGGGAGATTAAATAAGGATTTATTTTAAATAAGATTATTTTAAAATATTACTTTTTAAAGGTATATAGTAGGAACGTATGCAGGAGACTGTCCTTATTTTTAGGAGATAGGGCTCAGAGTATTAGGGGTGAAGTGGTCTTGTGTTTGCAAGTTACACTCAGACAATTGAAGGGGGGAGAGAAGTAAATGTGGGAAACTGTTAATGATTGGTGAGTAGATAACAGGCATTGAGTATTAATTGTACTCTTCTCTTAGCTTTTTTGTTGTTTTGACAAAAATAAAGTGAAATACAGCAATGGAGGGGAAACGAATCAAGAGGTTGGAAAGGATGCTAAGCACCTTTTGTGAGGTGCTTTCTCCCTGGTTTCTCACAGCCTCTCTGTAAGGTGGGTGTTGCTATCTCCATTTTGCAAATGACCCAACAAAGCACAGAGAGGCTCAGTGTCCTTCACAAGGTCACACAGGAGGTGAGTGGCAAGCTGGGATTTACAGGCAGGTCAGTGTGAACCTGGGGAAACCTTCAGCAAGACCACCAGTCAACCTTCATCCCTCACCCAAGCTGCCATCCTTCCTCTCCTGGCCTTTTCATGATAGGAATGCTTATAGAAATTGTTTTTTAATACCCCAACAAGAACCCCAAAGGCTCAGCAAAAACACCATACGCTATTAATCAGGGCCCGCGATCGGAAGCAAGAGAAACAAGGAGCTCCAAGTATCAAAAGCTTCATCCACTGCCCAAAGTCCCCACAGGAAGGAGAGTTCTGGAAAAATAAATGTTGACATTTGACACCACAGGAGCACCAATTTAAAAAGGCACTTTAAACCAAAATTGACTTCACAAAAATCAATATTGAAAAATCAGACTTGGATTCCGATGAAATATCAGTCTCTTGATGTTTATTGACTTGGGTAAATGTTGGCATTTTACAGCCCAGAATTAAAATAATAGAATTTAGAGCTAGAGAAGAGCTCTGAGATCATCCTGTTACCTGGTAATATCTCTTTCTGGGCTCTGCTTAATGATGTTGTTTTTATTATGTTTAACTCCCTTCTTTATCTTGTGGGCACAAAGTCTAATAAATATTTTATGTTTTGAAAGAAGAGCCAGGCCAGGTTTAAACAAAACTGTCACTGTATGGAGGAGGATACTGGCATGAAGAGGAGAGTGACTTGTCGGACGTCACAGGCTTGGGTCCAGGCTGGGGTTGGAAGCCAGGGACAGTCCCCTGTGCTCACTTCTTCTTCCTCACTTTTCCTTCCCAGAGTCCTTTAGTCCTGACTGCAAGTCAAGGAGCAAAGGACCCCAGTCAGGGGTCACTGGTCCCCCAGAACCTGGTGGTGAGGTTGGAGCCGTGTTAAGTGCGTGTCAGCTGGACAGAGGGGAGGAGAGAGAGGGGGAGAGAAAGAAACCCAGCTGAGGAGAAAAACAGAGCGAGACAGAAAGAAACAGAGAGAGAGAGACACACACATAGATATGCAGAAACACTACAGAGACAGCCAGAGAGACGCAGCAGACATTTTTTTCTTTGCATGGAAGCATCTTTTGTCATTGTTTCAGGATAAGATGCTGAACACGCCATTACATTAGAGATACTATTGTTTCATCCTAACGTGCTTTCAACCGCCTAATTAAATACCGCACACAAACCCCCAACTATTGTGATCAAACAATCCCCACAAAGTCAAGATTACAAAAAGGGCACGAGACTAGCAATTATGCTGAGTGAGGTTCCCTTTCTGAAGGCCCCTATGATTAAGCCATTGAGGAGGACCTTGCGGGTTAAGGTGCACGCCCTCCAGGAGGCCTGAGACCAGAGTACCCGAGTCACAGGATTAGTGAGCCCCGAGGCCTGACGCTGGTAGGGTCTCATGTCTCTTACTTGGGTAAAAGTCTTATTTCTTAATGATGGCAAGAATAAGAACAGCAGCTACTCTTTTCTGAGCTTTTCCTGTATATTAAATAACAGGCACTGGGCTGAACTTTTTGTGTACGTTTTTTTCTTTGGGACTTCACAGACAATTAGACAGATGTCATCCCATTTTAATAGATGAGGAAACCCAGGCACAGGTGGGTGAGGGGACTTGCTCAAGGTAACACAGCCTACAAGTGATGGGCACAAAACTGGATGTGGGTCTGTCGGGCTGTAACTCTGGCTCAGACATGCCCCGTCCATTGATGCCATTTGCCCCATTCTGATTCTGTGGTGACCCTGTCCCTGCTGTGATTTGGGGTTGAGTTCACTGAAGCTTTTTTGTGCTAACACATGGTCTGGGTCTCCCATATTTACCAGAGGAGAGAGAGGTAAGGATTTCAGTGATGTAGGCTCCATGTGATCTAATCAGTCAGAGACAAAGACATTGATGTAGGAACCTGAGTTCTCTGTACAGGAGGTTCCATTTCCCTTGCTATCCCTTCTGCTGAATCTTGGTATTTTTGTGTGGTCCACAGCAAGGTATCTAATGTATACACTTTTATTATGACTCTAACAAGCACAAAAATGTGACTAGGCAACAAAAACCAGAAATCTTACAGTCCATTGGGGCCCAAATCCATCAGCGTCCCCAGATCTCCCAAGCTGTGTTTGTATCCCCTCCTCTGGATATCTTCAGCTCCTTTTTCAATTCTCTCACTTTATTTTCCATGCGTTTTATTTCTCTATGCCTTGTCACCTCACTCTCCAGAGCCTCATCTCCTTCAGGGAACAGCCTGGGTCTCACTGCCCTTGGTAACCCCCAAAGGCCCAACCCAGAGCTGTTGCCCAATATGTGTTTGGTTTATGGAGTGGTTTAGTATTCAGACACACACACGTCTGACAGAAACTTGCGATCATCCATCATGAAGAGGATTTATTGTGGTGAGTTGGGAAGTTGTTTAAATGCAGCGCAGCACTGGGGGAAAAGTCTAGGTCTCATTTACACCTTCAGAATGTGAATGGTGGGGGGTGGTTCTGAGCTGACGCGTGGGGTCTGGGGAAGCCTGGGATTTGGACATTTAGAGTGAGATGCTCTGTCAAAGGGATTGTGATGCCCAGTTCTGCAGTTTGAGGGCAGGGAAATTTAAAAACACCTAAATCAGATACTTTAGTTTTAAAATTCAGACAATATAGTCATACCTCAATCCTTCACTTCCCCAGAGCACATGGATCCCGCCAGATCATCCCTCCAGAACCCAGCCTGGAGCCTGCAGGTCTCTGAACAGCCAAAGTAGAAGACTTTTCCTACAATCGTTGGTTCCCGTCTGGGAGCTCTGCTTAGGGCTCCTCTCAGGGCCTTGTCGCACTTGTTCTGTGCACTGTCCTCACTGTCAGCGTTACTTAGGTTTCTAGTCCACCGCAAATCAGCTAGTGAGCAGCAGGTGTAGGGTTAATGGAATCAGGTGGCCAGAAGCAAGAAGGGACAGCTTCTGACGTGGCTTCGAGGGTAGTAGAGGGAACAAATGTCAAACCAAGAGCTAAGGATGAGAGAAGCATCGGGGGAGATTAGGATAGAGGGGCAGAATGACACCCCAAACCCTGTACCTTCCCGGGAGGCCTCATGTATTCCCAGCAGGTCTGTGGTTTGATTTTCATAATCATCTGTTGGATTTGGTAAATCACTTAACTTCTCTGAATCTTGGTTTCCTTATCTGTAAAATGGAAAGAGAGATTGATTGGGTTTCTATGGGTCTGGCACACTGTTCTTAGTTCTTTACATGTGTAGACTTATTTAATTCTTATAATTTACCATGAAGGGAGCACTAGTTGTTAGCACTAAGGGGCTGAGGTACTAAGCGCATGTCTGAGCTCACCTAATTTGTAAGGGACAGAACTGGAAGTCAGGGGCAGGTGGCCAGGCGTAGAGTCCATTGGGGCCCAAATCTACTGTGGCTTTTATTCTGGGAGCAGGGCTCATCCCTCCCTTGCAGAGCTGGTCAGAGGGTTAAATCCGACGCGTGTGCTGGGGTCTAGCACGGACCCCAGCACACACTGAGGGTCTGGATGACAGGGCTGGGGGCTGTGTACAGTGCCGTTTGTTTGGGACAGCAAGAAGTCAACAGCGGTTATTCTTGGAGGTTACAATTGGAGGGAAAAGGGGAATTTGGCATTTCCTGCTTTATCCATTATTGTATTATTGTGCTTTTCTATAAGCCCATGTTACCTCAGCAATTAAAAAGAACATTCTTTTTAGGGAGGAAGGAAAGAATTGAAAACAATAAGGGCATGTCTAAAACTTACAGGCAGGTCTAAATGTGGATTGGATTGCATTTAGAAAATGAGTCTATCAAAAACTATTTGAAAATTGGGGCACTTAAAGATAGACCCTTCCGTTATCTACATCAGTGATTTTCAACCTGTGTGCTCTGAGAGGATCTTAGGTGTGCTGCAAACATTTTTAAAGATCATTAATTAAAGTATTTTCAAAAAAGTTCAAAGCACATCAAGTATATTCATTTTTTACTCTTTTTTTGGATCAACGTAATTTAAGTGTGCCGCGGGAGTTTAACTATAGGTTCAAGTGTGCTGTGAGGTTTAAAAAAAGGATGAAGACAACAAATATATATCTTCACTTCCATGGAATAGCTGATGCTTGTCTCAGGCTCCATCTTGGGCTTCACCAGTCCCAGTGCAGGGATAGGCTCTTTTCCTAAGTGGTTCGTGCTCAGGGTGACTCTGCCTTTGAGGCCCTCAGCTGGGTCGTCCAGACCACCTGCATGAACACTTAAGGTGCACCTGGTGTGTCCCACCCACCACCAGGGCTGGCAATCCAGAGGTGGGTTGGTCGGCACCCCTGCCTCAGGGGCAAGGTGACCAAGGACTAACCTGAGGGATGAGCCTGGGGGAGCCATTCATTTTGATGGGGACCAAGAAAGTGGTATGTCAGTTGAGCCCAGAAGGAGAAGGATTTGATAGAAAAGATTGCAGGGCAGAGAAGTTGTGCCAGGAAGGAAGAAGTTTATTCACTCTGAAAAGTCTGTTTCTGGGCATTGAAACCTCTGAGACCCGTATTGAAGCCCCTGGGCAGAGTCTACACTCTGGTTTATGGTTAGGCTCCTTAAGGCTGGTCTTCGTGCCTGCCTGCATCCCGCCCTCCCTCCCTTCCTCTTTTCTTTCCCCTGTTTTTAAGTTACCCAGGATTTGCTTTAATCAGGTGAAGTAGGGCACATAGACACAGAAATGCCTGTCACGAGGAAGAAGTTCTTACTCAGAGATCCCTGGATGTGGGACGAGTGGCAGCCCTCGCTGGGCCACGTGGGTGCACAGGGAAGCACCACCTTGGTCGGGGCAGAGGGGTGAGGGGAAATGTGGACCAGAGACTTAGTCTAGTTTCCACAGGAAGGAAAGGGGAGAGGCAGGGAAGCAGGTTTAGGTTAACTACCTTAGTTAATAATAATTTCAGAGGCCCCTGGGGCATAAGCATTGTCTGGTACCTGGCCCAGGGTGATTAGGGCAGGAGGCTAGTGCCCAGAGATGAGAGCCACTTAAATGAGGTAGTAGGGTGTGTGGGCTCTGGATTGGCTGTTTTGCATAGGAAAGGATCATAGGCTTGGGACAGTTCTAGGATAACCTGGGAGGTGCAGTCCCTGCAGGGTCAGTAAGGCCCCCAAATGTCGCAGCATCTGCGTGCAGAATGTAAAAGATGTGGTCAACCCTTTCTCCCACCCTTCTTTCTCAGCTTCCTTGCTTCTTTCGTTCTTCCTTCCTTCCAACTTTAAAACGCATCTCAAAATAGGGCAGCCTAAAAGTATTTTTTAAAAAGCAATAAAAAAATTTAGAACAATAAAAAATAATGCAAATTTTAAAAATGCACATATAGCAACTATTTACATAGCATTTACATTGCATTAGGTATTATAAGTAATCTAAACATGATTTTAAGTATCTATGAGACTGTACTTGCCAATGGTAATTCTGTACCATTTTATATAAGCAACTTGAGCATCCCTGGATGCTCAGTGTTGGGGGGATCTTGGAACCAATCCCCCACAGATACCAAAGGGATACTGTATTTCCCAGATACCCCAATACAACCACAAAGCAGCCTATACCTACAACTCAGGTTTAAAAGTGGGAATATTTTCCCATCTGACCTCATTTTTCAAAGAACAAATACATTGCAAATGCAGCCCAAACCACCCTGTCGCCCTTCTCCTTTCCATTCCCCCCCTTTCCTCACGCTGGAAATAACTATCTGGAAGTCAGTTGCATTTTTCCTGTCCCTATTTTTATATTCTCCTGCAGATGTACATGTCCATAAACAATCTATCGTATTTTAAAAGCTTCATGTAAATATCATGCTGCATATAACACCCAGCATCCCATTTCATTTGACTCATTTTAGTTTTTCTTTTAATAGGTGGTTTTAATTGGTTTGTATTTGTCGTGATGACTGACATATTTCTACCATCTTATTTCGGGTGCTCCTCCTGCCACTCCCCTCTTTTCCTCTGCTGACGTGGTTAAACCCTTCGTGCACTTTCTAAATTCTATTTCTTCTTTTTTTTTTTCCTGCCAACATCTAAAACTATTCATTAGTTTTCTCCTCTCCTGAATCCGATGAGAATTGTAGCAATGCATGCTGCTCCATTCATATCTGCTTTATATCTCTTCTTGTGTCCTAGAGTTTGGGTTCCAAAAATTTTAGTTGTTATTATTTTTGTCAACCAGTTTGGCTAATGTCTTTGCTCCCCACTGTGTTTTACACCCCATTCCTTCTTGTGAGTTCATTCTCAAGTTGTATTTAGCACCTGGTAAGTATCAAGGGTGGTTGACTTTTAATATTTTGATGTCACAAAATGTCTCTGTTTTTCTCTCACTCTTGAGTAATTTAATAGTTTAGCAGGTTTCTGAATTCTAGATATACAATTATTTATCTTCAGACTTTGTCTTTTGGCTTTCTGGTGGCTGATGGAAGATCTGCTGTCCATCATTATTGATTTATTATTATCTTTCTCTTGTAGTTTTTGAGGCCTCTGTGTAGAAGGAGCTTCCTCTCACCTCCTTCATATTCTCTGGGCCACATCAAGTCACAAGACTAGCCCAGATTCAAGAGGTGGGCGGAAGGAGCCACAAAGTCATTACAGAGGCCATCGGTGCAGAAAGGGGTGAATGATAGGGTCATTTTCCCATTCCATCTCTTACCTTGTTTTGCCTCCTGGTCCTAACACCCTGAGCGGGCAATTCTGCATATGAGCAGCAGTTGGGGACTGAACCAAAGCTGTTAGAACTTTGCTCCAGCTTTTCTCAAGAGTAGAGGAGGCTGTTCCTTACTTGCTCTGTTCCCACTCCTTGCTTCAAACAGTTCCCCTTTGCACAATGTGGCTCTGGCCCCCATCTTACTGGGGGTGCTAGATTCTCTGTCACTCAGAGAATTTTTGCCACCAGGCACCTCTGTCTGTTTTGCACTCACAACTCATCAAACCTGAAGCTTCCTCTTCACTTACTATGTTATAGGGGCTTTTTGTTTTGTTTTGTTTTTTCCCCTTAGGAATTTCATCTTATTTTTGAGTTAAGTTATATCTTTCCATTTTCTATTTTTGTATTTTAGCTATCATTGCTATGTGTTGGTTATAGCAGGGAGGAGACCTCAAAATGTGAATTTAATTTGTAATGCCACCTTGGCTGAGATTCTTTTGTTTACTTTCTTCATCAAACCGTGCTTGTCACATTCTCCAGGAAACAGATGAGGCTGTTACAGGCACATTAGAATGTACGTAATTGTGATAGTGAGAAGAAAAGTGCAGACTCTCGGGGTTAGGAGGGGCCCTCCAGTGCTTGAATCTTTTTTAAGTCTGTCCCACAGCTCCTGGATGGCTGGCCCGCCATCTCTGCCTAGTTCTGGTTTTGATGAAGCTGTTCCTCGTGTTCTTCTTCAGCTCACGTCTCCCGTAGCTTCCCTGCTCCAGTCCATACATCCCAGTTCTGGTTCTTCCCTTAAGAACCAAACCGATTACATCTGTGCTGTTTCCCAGAGCCCAGCAGAGGTGTGTGGAGATCATGCCTGGGCCCAACGGGGTCCTTCCCCTGGGCTGTGCAGTTCCAGGTTCTGCGGCCAGAGCTCGTGGCATGTAACTGCCCATCCTTTTATCATACTGGCTACCTCTGTGGACATTCTGCTGATTGTCCTCTGTCTTCTCTTCCTGGGGTGGGCCTGGACAGAGCCTCAGAGATGAATTTGGATAGAGCTGCCAGACACTGAGCAAGCCTGTCCTTGAACCCTTGGTTTTCCTGTTGGTGCAGCTGCCATCCATGTGCTAAGATGGACTCATGTGGTACCTTGGTCAACCATTCATTCATTCACTCCCTGAGTGCTCCAGAGCTGCAGTAGTGAATAAGACCACCATGGAACTCAGGGTCTAGTGAGGCAGTCAGGTGTAGTATCACCATAGCCATGCGGGAGAAAGGCATGGCGGGGGAGTGTACACAGCAGGGGAACCTAACCAGACTTGGGGAGCTTCCCTAAGAAAATGGTCTGCATTCTGCCTCATTTTCTTCACATTTCTGAATCTAGATTCTCAAGTCAGGAAATCGCTGCCTTGCCAGCAAGGTTAAAGGTCAGCAGCTAGCCTATGGCTTGGGCTTACATACTTTGTCCAATAAGCTGAGCTTGAAATAAACAGAGTCTTTGCATTTCTTTCATTCATTCACTTGTTCATTCATTCCCTAGGTGCCCTGGGAATGTGATGAAGGAAGGAATTCATGGCAATCTTTGTTGTTGGGGGAAATCCAAAGGGGAATTAGTCAGGGCGGGGATTGCATAGAAATGTAACTAATGTGGCAGGACCATGGCTGGAGGGAGAGGGCTCATATTAGGGATAGTGGCTGGAGCCTGAGGCACCAGGGGGAGTGTGAGACAAGGCAGGCGGGGGAGGTGGGAGCAGCCACATGGCACAGGGCAACATAGGCTGTGGGGAGGGTTTTGATCTTCATGGCAGTCTTCATCCGGTGCTGATGTAGTGGAGGGTGCAAGAAAGATGGGACTGGCTATTGGCTGGAAGCAGCATTTCAGGTAGTGGGCTGCTGATGCTGAGGGGGGGCCGGAAGAGTGGCTGACAGAGGGACTTGGGACAGAGTGCAAGGTGGGGACAATGATGACAAGGGGGACCTCCATTTGTCTCCTGTGGCTGCTGGCACAAATTGCCACAAACCTAGTAGCTGAAAACAGCACCTATTTTTGGAGTCCCCAAGTCCAGGATCAAGGTGCTGTCCGGGTTAGGTTCTTCGTGAAGGCCCTTGGGAAGAAAAGTCCTTCCTTGCCTCTTCCAGCTTCTGGAGGCTTGTGTCTGCACAATGCTCATGCTCTCTCCTCTGTCTGTCTCCTCTCTCTGCCTCACTATGAGATTTATAACCCACCTGGATATTCCAGGGTAAGCTCCTCCTCTCAAAAATTATCACTGAATCATATTTTCCCCATATAAGGTAATATTCACTCTTTTACCATATAAAGTAACATTCACAGCTGCAGGAATTAGGGCATGGATGCATCTTTTTGTAGGCATCATTCTGCCAGGACATACTTAAGGATAATGACTGTACAAATTGCATTCATGTGGTATTGGCAGGGCCCAGGCTGGGTGTCCTAACTGCTCCAGGTGTATTGACTCACTTGAACCCCAGGGCAGCCTTGTGAGGTAGGCCCTACTGTCATCCCCTCTTTCTAGATGAGGAAACTGAGGCTCAGAGAGGTCAAATGTGCCCACTGACTCGCCACCAGGAAGCCAGGGAGGTAACAGATCTGACACCTGGCAGCTGGCTCAGGAGCCCTTCTCCTAAGCAACAGGTCCCCAGCCTCTCTGCACTGGGCAGGCGGGGTGGGGCTGGCATCTGGGGAAAGGCTCAGGGCAGAGGGGAGAACAGAAGCTCAGTTTTGCAAATGGTGGGCCATAGCCCCAGATGTCCACACCCTTTATTGCCAAGCACGGCCTCCATGTCTGGGTTTTTGCCTTTGCCTGCAGCTTCCCTGCCCCTTTGACATGTGGAACAGCCATTAGCCCTGCACTGGCCAGCTGGTTTCAGAGCTGCCAGCCCCTGTCCAGTCTCTTGGCCTTGAGGACTGGCTTTGGAGTACCTAGTTCCTGAGGGTAGGGAGTGTAGGGTAGACTGAGTGGGTAGCTGAGTCTGCTGGTAGCTGAGAGGGCATTAGAGTGACTTTGAGGATGGGCTCAAGGATCTGGAGCCCAGAACTGCCCCCAGCCACTCCCAGCAGCCGCATCCTCCTGAGGGGCTGGGAGCAGGAGCTCTGGCTGCCTGCCCTCGGCACCATCTCTGCAGACCACGCTCTACTCACTGCCACACTCTCACCTCAATGCCCTGCCCTTCATCTGGGCTTGTCCCTCCCTGCTTAAAGCTTTGGGCTCAGCCCACCCAAGTGTTTATAGCTGGGAGGGGGAAGGTATGTGGGAAAATCACCCAATGAAATATCAGGGACTATTCCCACTCTTCCCCCATATTCATATGGCATGCTTTGGACCATGTAGATCAAGAAATTGCAGGAAGGTGGGAAATAAAGGTGCAGAAGTGGGAGAAGATGGATTATGTTTGGGAAGCGCCAGGTGACTGTGATGTAGGGTACCTGAGGTGGTGGAGGGGCTAGGAAGGGAGGATCCAGGTTCCAGGGCGTCTGGGAAGCCAGTCTGCAACAGACAGAGCAGTGGTTTCATGAGAAATGATTCTGTGTCAGCTGCAGAGATCCTCTCCTCATGCACGTTCACACTTTTTTTTTTTTTTTTTTAAGGAAAGCAATGATACAGTCGTGATAGTTGACCCCAAGGTGCTTATGATGCATGGGGTAGTCATCTGTGCAGGTCATGTGACTTTGACTCCTTCCACTGTCACATCAGCTCTAGGAGGGTGGGTCCATTATCCCCATTTACAGGTGAAGAAATGGGATACTGCGAGGTTGAGTGACATGCCCAGGTCTCATGGCTATTCTGCTAATGTCACATGGTTTGAAGCCTAAGTTGCAGGAAGATTTGAAAGTTTCAGGGCATCCTTGCCACAACTCCTCATGGCAGCAGCAATGTCCAGACCCCTAGAAGAGCAATTAAGAAATGCAAAAGACTTTTGCCTCCCCGAGGAACTACGACTATTGCTGACACTTGGGCTGGGCTTGTTGGCAACCCCGTCATGCTCATTTGGGCATCACAGCAGCTCCATAAGGCAGGTGAGGGTCTGGAGCCTGAGGTACAGATGGAAGCTGAGCCTGAGTGGCATCTGGCTTGCAGCACCTCTGCAGCACAGTCTAGGGAATGGCTGCTTGCACCGGGACCTGTTGGCTCCTCCCTTTTGGAAAATCAGCCAAGAGCTGTGCTTCACCTCATGCCTCTAATTTCTGGGCTCACAGCACCTGAGGGTGGCAGAGCAGGTGCCACTAGATGCCTGACTGGGGATGGCAGTTTGGTCGCTCCACTGCACCACACCTCCCTGCTGTGGCCTCCAGGGAGGAGAGGGATGTTGCTGGCCTCCTGTTGTCTCATCAACGCTCCTCCCTTGCTCTGAGATTCTGCAGCATCTTTCCACACCCAGGTTTTGTCTCCTCATTGTCTGTGGCTTCCATGTTACCATGGGAAATGAGGCTGGGGACCGGGAGGCAGACGCATGTCAGCCTGGGCTGTCTTCAGTGCAGAGGGGAGAATGGCACACAGGGGTGCTCAGCCATTAGTTATTGATCAGGGACCTCTTGACTCCAAGAGGTCAGGAGGTCTGGATTTTTGCACCAATTCTGCAACCAACTAGCTGCTTGGCCTCAGGAAAGTCACTTAACCTCTCTGAGCCTCAGTTTGGCATTTGTAAAGTGGACAAGATAATATTTGTTTCGAGAGTTCCACCTGACAGTCAGAGGCAGAGGGGAAATGTGTGACATGTCTTCGTAAACTGGAAAGGGCTCTATATAAAGATAGTTACCACGGGCATCATGTCACTGTTGTTAGTTCCAGCATCCAGTTAGCATTTTAAAAATGCATATTTAAGAAGCAATCTTTCAGTGAGAATTCCGCACGACAGTGTCGCCGATTAGTGAGCAGGGTGCCTGACCTTCTGCTCATTGTGGGTGGAAGGACAAAGCACCAAAAACCACGATCCTCTGGAACAAAAGCAAACATTAGGAGCAGAAAGGGTGGCTGGTGATCATTTTAACAAGGGGAATATTGGAGCACAGACCAGAACCCTGGAACTTCGAGAACCTGGGGTGTGTGACTCCACGGAGCTGCAGGAATGTCCTGTCCTGCAGAAACAGTTGCTCAGGAAAGTTGGTGAAATGAGCATGTGTGGGAGGTGGGGGTGGCAGTGGTGAGCAAAGCTCCTTGGCAGGAAAATGAACTGGCATCTCAAACTTTAGTGCACACGCGGATCATCTGGAATGTGTATTAAAAATGGAGCAGCCCTAGAGATTCCAATTTGGTAGGTCTGAAATAGAGCTTGGGAAGCGTCTGATCCTTGTCTTTGCAAAGCACCGCCCTGTGCCTGGGGTGGGTCCTGAGCCCCCCAACTTCCAGTTGTCAAAACTCAGCCAAACAGAGCTATTTAAAAATGCACAGCACATGATGGGAGAGCACACATCTGAATTCTAGGTGATATTTGCAGTTGGAACAGGATGTTATTTTTGTCCACGTTGGTAGGAAGGTTCTTGGGGGTTTGTGAACTGGAGTGGAATCTGTTGCTCTGTGCTGCTCCAATGATGGTCCCTAAAGCTCTCAGTGGGAAGCAAAAACCAGAATATTCTTTCTGAAGATCTTCTGCACTACGCTGGAAGGTCTGTTTTGCAAAATTAATCAGCTTTGGGCCAGTTTCTTATCCTGAACCATTTGAGATTTCTGAGCTGTGGTTAGAGCGAGCACGCATAGAGAGATGAATTCCTTCTTGTCTTTGTTCCAGTGCATTGGTTGAGCCCCATAGGTTTACACCCTATGTGTGCCACACCCATAGGTGGGATGCAAAACTTGCAGATGTGATCCTTGCCCTTGAGGGAGGACAAAAACAAAGCAAAACAAAAAACCAAGGTACATCTGAAATGAAGGCGTGGGAAAGAAATGTTGGGAGGCTCAGTAAGCGTCAAGCATCTTGAGAGAATAATCTTAACCAAGGGGGAGCTGGATTTTAAAAAATCAATTAAAAAATTTCCAGGATGAAACTGCTCCCTGAAAAGTCGTTAGGAATATTAACCTCCTTCTCTCTCCAGCATGAATGAACCTTGGCCATTGAGGAAACAACACAGTGGAAAAGTTGCAGACCAAATCCTTTGCCTGAGAAGGTACACTCAGGTCTTGGTTGCAACGAGGAAGTTGCTGGAAGAATTATTTAGAGCCTTCAGGGATCTTGTTTATCTCTCTGAAACAGGGAATGCCTTGGCAAATGAAATAAGGTTCTTTGTAGGAGATATTGACATGCAGACCATATTTTCTCCCGGTCCAAACTTGCTGAGCGCCAGTCTTGTTAGCAGCGGCAATAACACTAGCTATAGGCCCTTGGGTTTGCTTGGTGCTGGTATTTCCAGAGCCAGTGTCGTCCTGTCTGTGCTGTCCCTCCCTATGGTTCCATAAAACAAGTAGAAAAGGAATCACTGCACTTGATAATTGAGGATGCTGAAGCCCAGAGAGGCAGAGTGACCAGCCCAAGGCCACCCAGCTACACCCAGGCCATGCCTGCTTCTGACTGTAGCACACTGGAGTCGCTTCTGCAGACTGTGGCCCCCACTTTGTGGAATCTGGAGGATGTTTGGGTGTTTAAGGGAAGACTTTGGAGGGTACAAGGTAGTTTGCTAAAACAACAAAGTGAGCGTCTTGGTGACAGCTTCCATTCCCTTCGCTCTAGTTTTAGTCTCTCCCACTGAATCAATTAACACTTTCAAATTGTTCCCTAGTGCTTGGGCAGGTTTGTTTTTTGTTATTATTATCATTATTATTGGACGGTGTGTTTTCCTGAGTGATATTAGAAAGAACAGTTGTTCAAGTAAAATTTTTCTAAAACCAACTCAACAGCGCAGCCAAGGGCCTTCCCTGTAGCCAAATCCTGGGCAGGGTACCTTAGTTTGACATCACGTTCCCAGGCAGCCCGTCACCACGCCTCAGTCTGAACTCGGCATACTGGTACTTCTATGGAAGATAGAGACAACCCAGGAAATGTTCATGATGACCAGCCCTTAGTGCATACTGGCCTTGACAGAGCTTTGACAGACTAAGTTAACATGAGGAAAATAAGGATGAGTTTTTCGCAGAGTTAAAACTTGTTGTAGAGAACACCCTTCCCTTTTAGATGGTGCCCTTCCTTCTCTCCTCCTCCCTTCTAATCTTGTCCTTCAAAAAATTAAATTGTGGTGATAGAAGATATTAGGATTCGTTTTTTAATTTTATTTTGTTTTTCAATGTTGTTACCTTGAGAAAATAAAATTGGACAACCTACATGGGTATTCTGATTTGGGGAGGGGGCGGGGAAATTATGTGCTTCAGGAAAGCCTGGAGCCCAGGCACCACTTTTGTTGCTGATGTTGTAGAGTCTGTAGGAGGTCCCTGGGGCACAGGGTGGATGCTGTCAGTGCTGTTTACTGGGATCAGGAAAGATTTGGAGCAGAAAGTGACATCTGAGCTGAGCCTTGGAAGGCGAAGTAAGGGGCTACTTACCAGGGCACAGGAGGGTCGTGGAAGTCTGGTCATGAGAGACATGATGAGCTCTTCATTTTAGGGAGATCACTCTGAAGGGAAGGTGAACAGCAGAGAGGAAGTGGCCTGGAAGCAGAGGCACCTGTGGAGATGCCAGGGAGAGGTGACAAGACCAGATATAAGTGATTGGTGGTCGAGTGGAGAGGCAGATGCGGTTCCAACATGCTCAGCACGAAGAAGCGACAGGACCCGAGGCCTGTGTGTGGGGTTGTGCCACATTAGAGTCATAGGTGGTTCCCAACTTTCTGCCTTGGGTGACCTACAGAGCAGATAGTTAATATGAATGCAAATAACAACAATAGTGACAGCTGACATCGACCAAACTCTGAGCCCTTGCAGCACTGCACACCTGGGTGGAAGTCTTCTGCAGAGAAAGTAGTTTTCCCTGGGTCTGTCTCTTACCCAGTTCCATCCATCTTCTGGGACATTGACTCGGTTTTAGGGAAAGGTGGGGAGCCCAGGTTTGGACCTGTGGGTCACCCAGATAGAGAGGTATGGTCTGAAAGTTCAGGAGGTGCCAGGGAGGGAGGTTGGGGTTAGGGTTATCAGCTTATAGATGAAGGAGGGGAGAGGTCGCCTCCTGGAAACATGGTCTGGGAGGAAGTGCTTCGTCCAGCAGAGCAGAGGGAGCTGTCCCGCCCTGATTTGGGCCTTAGGTGTGCTTTTCAGGAGATTTGGGGGAAGGGTGCTGGCCCTTTCTTTCCTTTCTTTTTACTTTTTCTTGGGCTTTTTATTCGGGATGATTTCAGATACGTACCATTGTAGGAGTGGGATGAACAGCTCTGGGAGGCCTGTCCCCAGCTGCAGCAGCTACCTGGCGACCTGCTCCTATTCCGGCCCTCTGCATCCTGGCAGCCCCATCTCTGTGCATTTCTCCTACTGTCTGCTTCAGCCACACTGCCTCACCCTGCCTCGTGCTCACTTCATCTCTCCCTGTCCCTCTTCCTCCTTTCTTGGGAAAAGCCTCCCAATGCCACCTGGGATGGAGTCCCAACATCTGGTTTGTGTTTGACCTCCTTGGGCTGGTCACTATATACCTGTATGCCTCACTCAGAGCTGGCTCCACTGTGCACTGTGTGTCAGGGACCTGGCGGCCACATGCCATAGGACAGAGGTGGCACCCCTCAGCCTAGCATTCAAGCATATCTATAATTAAGCCCCACCTGGCCCCTCCCTCTATGTTGAAACTCCAAGATTACACTTGTTCCTTGGGAGGTTTTGTTGTTTCATTTTTTCCTGTTGTCCATTTGCCAAGCCAACCAGACCTCTTTTAGGGGCAGGGCTCATTCTGCCACCAGGGCTCAGTGTGGCCACTGCTGGTCCTGGGTTGAGAGGTCCCAAGTTGATGGAGGAGGCCTGGCCACCGTAGCAGGACCACCGGTGGGCTGCTTTAGTCTCCCGCCATCCACTCCATAGGACCCCGTGTTTGAACACAGTTTTCTAGAAGCGCATGTATAAAAGGAGGAAACACCTCTGGTTAAATGGTGGTGGGGACCCAGAGCCCTACCCAGGAGGGTTACATCATGTCAGTCTCCCTTTGGGGGTTCTCCTGAGGAGCTGAGGTTGAAATTTCAACTGAGGTCGGTGTCTCTAAACCTTAGACCACAAGTGACCCCATCCAGGGACCCTGCGTCTCTCTCCCCACTGATGCAGCCACTGAGGGCTCATCTGGTCTCACATTCGGTGCAAAATGGCACAAAGCCCGAGCACAACGCCAGGCCTGAGAGAGATGGCTCAGGAGGGGGGTCTCATCAGCAGGCAGGTCCACTCCAAGGGTGATAGGAAGTAGGGGGTGGGAAGCCACCCATGTCCACAACAGGCTCATTGATAAAAGACATACTGAAACCCAGAGGACACATGGTGTGCTATGATAGGATGGAGGGGAGAAAATTTTGTCCATCCCATGTAGCCAGTGGGCAGCCGAGAGGCTGAGTTGTTGCCATGTGTCGCGGTCCCCCAGGTAGCTGGGTTCATGAGGGCTGGATGAACACTTCACTCCATACTTCTGCAGGCCACATAGACGTACCTTCTAGGTACGTGATGGGCTGTGTCCCTGCCCCTGTGCCTGGCTGTGGCAGCTGACTGTGAGAGTCCCACCCCACCCACCCCAGGGTAGATCTGTTGTACTGACATCGGTTATGCACAAGTTCGGGGATGTTTTTCTTCCTTCCTATGTGAAGTTTTAATTTTTCAGTAAACAGTAATTAAAACAAATGTATACCAGGAGACAACAGCGCCACCTTTTAATTTATTTATTTCAGCTGACTGCATCACCCAGCCTCCTAGTGAGATTCCTTTGTTTTCTTATTTTACGCACCATATTAACAATAGGATCTCCCTGTGTGGTTTATGTTCGCTCTCCTTCTTGAGAGTGCGGAGGATGGAGTGTGGGTTTTGGCATCAGGGTTGAGCACCGCACGGTTCTTACCTATAGAGTAGGTGACCCATTTCCCAGCCATGGAGACAGCTCTGTCCTCCTTCCTATTCAAAATCCTCCTCCTCCAAGAAGCCCCTCTGGCCTCCCCAGTGCCAGCCACTGGCCTATGCTGAGAAATCCCTAAGGTGGATGCTGTCATGGAAAGAGCCCGGTTCAGTGGATGGCTCAGAACTTACCTGTAAGTGAGTAAAACTCCTCCTGCTGTCCTCATCATCCACCCTTTCCCTCCCCTGGCACGGTTCCAGTCTTACTCTTTGAGCATGTCGCTGGAAGTTTCTCTGCCGGTGCGCTCACCCCTGGGGGTTTAGGGAGGCTTGCTGCCTCTTCATCCTTAATGCCTCCCAAGTGACTCCCAAGATCTTTTGAGGTTTGTGAGCAAGTGCACAGCCAGGCTGGCACCCTGACCTCCCCCCCAACTTCTACTGTCTTTGTGTCGTCGAGTTGGTGATGTAAACTCTCTGAGCTTCTGTTTCCAACTCTGTAAAATGGGGGTGCTGTGGACATGCAGCTGCATGGGACGCTGCTTGGGAAGCGTGTAGGATTTTGCCTGCCCCACTGCAAGCCCCAGGAACTGCATGCTATTATTATTATTTACTGTTGCTGTTCTTGCCAACCTAGTGGGCACTCAGCCCATGCCTGTTGGATGTTGTTTATGATTGCAAAGTTCCCACTACAAAAACCCTTCTGTGTGCTCTGTTGTGCAGGAGAATCCGGCACATTCTTTACCATGCAATGTGAATGGACTCTTGGGGTATCCTTAATCCTGGGTGGTCTCAGATAAGCCTATACCCCTTGAGTTCCCCAAAGATACAATGCAGCGCTTGGCCCAGACAACCTGTAGTCAGTGGTCCCTTCCCTTTTTGGCATAAGGGACTGGCTTCATGGAGGACAATTTTTCCATGGACCAGTGGTGGAGGTGAGTGGGAGGGTGAGAGGTGGAGGGAGTGGGGGCCTTAGATTCTCATAAGGAGCACACAACCTACGTCCCTTACATGCCCAGTTTACAGTAGGGTTCACACTCCTATGAGAACCTAATGCTGCTGCTGATCTGACAGGAGGTGGAGCTCAGGCGTTGATGGGAGCCATGGGGAACAGCTGTAGAGAAAGAGGAAGCTTTGCTCTCTTGCCTGCTCTTGACCTGGCATTTCCTACAGTGTGGGGACAGAACACACAGTGATGGTAGGCCCTCTCCAGCTCCTGATGGGGAAAGGCGTTTCAGCACTGGGTATCATGGGAAGCCTTGAGTTGAGGGCCCAGCCTCCCTCTGTGCTTTCCAAAGCTCCACTTTGAGGGAGGAGAGCTGCCAGTCTTCACTCACATTGGAGTGGTGATGCCAGTGGGAGGTCTCAGGTGCTGCTGGCTCTGTCTACTAAGGAGAGGGGGCCTTGGCAGAATCTGTGACTATGCCCCTCTGACTGGGAGGCAGCTGAGTCTCACAGAACGCAAGCATGAGAAAGGAAACCGAGCACCAGGTGGCAGGGTCTGAAAGCCTGGTTGTCATGTCAACAGATTGGCCCGAAATAGTGAGAAATAGTGAGAAATAGCGAGGGACAGGTCTCCATATGGTCCTGTAGAGGCCACACCACCTGCTCTTTCCTTAACAGGGCTGGTCTATACCACGCTCTTATAGGAATATGGTGGGGAAGGGACCTTTGAGGAAATCCCCCTCCCTTTTCCTCCGGAGGGGCCAGACAGGGCAGGTGCTGTCCTGGGTTCCTCATAGCTGTGTACATGTGAAGCCTGAGAGGGAACCCATAAGCCACCCACCCACCAAGGCTGTGCTGTGACTTCCTGCACTCCCACCAGGCATGGGTGGGAGCAGGTGCAGTGGGGTCCTGGGGCAATGAAGAGAGGCATGAAGGGCCTCCAAGCACTTTGAATGAATGAACTCATTTAACTTTCCCCATAGCTGTATGAGGTAGACAGCATTATTATCACCGTATCTGGGGGAAGACACAGGCACAGAGAGCCTGAGAATCGGCCCAAGGTCATTCAGCTAGTAAGGGAGAGATCCGGCCTGTCACCTGACCACTCTCTGCAGAGATAAGGAATAGAGCCCTGCTTTTAGAGAGCCACACTCCAGGGCGACGATGCCGTGACACCCTGTCATGCCGTGAGAGGAGCTTAGGTGTGCCACAAGTTTAAAAAAGTATTAATTTATTTTCAAAAGAAGTTCAAAGCACAGTAAATACACTTTTTTTTTTTTAACTCTTTTTTTGATCAACATAATTACATAGAAATTTAACTATAGGTTCAAGTGTGTCATGAGATAAAAAAAAGGCTGAAAAACACTGCTCTGGGTGCTGCCCTGGACCACTCCCCTTAGCGGGTGCTGGCTTAACCCACAAAAAGGGCATCTCACCCAGTGACGACTTCCAGGGGGAGAGGGGACCCGGCTGTCATGGCAGAAGCCTCACGCCCTCTTAGGACATCTAGGCCTGTGCTGGAGTCAGAACCCCGGCTCTGCCCAGCTCCCTCAGTGACTTGCTGTGTACCCTGGGCAACTTCCTTCCCCCTGTCAGCTCCAGCTTGCTCAGGAATAGAGCCTCCTGCCTCCTCTCTGCCCTCCAGACATAAGACCATACTGTGCTTCTGTGGATTCATTATTTAGTTCCATTTTGTTTTCTTCTTGATTTCTTTCTAAAGTATCCTTTGGAAAATGCTTTCTTGACTTGGCAGTGAACAAAGACATGGATTCTCTCCTTGTATCCAGGTTCAGAGAATAGAGAAGAAGGGATGTGGATTTCTCCCCCATTTTACAGATTAGGAAACTGAGGCCCAGGGAAGCCATGAGACCTGTCCTGGGGAAAGTATTACCTTCCTGACAGTTTTGTATTAACTGTGGTAAAATATACATATAACATAAACTTACTATTTTCACCATTTTTAGTATATCAGTAGCATTAAGTACATTTACATTGTTGTTCAACCATTACCACCATGCCTCCTCAGAACTTTCTGATCATCCTAAACTGACACTTCTTAGTCATTAAACACTAAGGTCCCTATTCCCTCCCCGAGCCCCTGGTAACCTCCATTCTCTCTGTCTGTGTGGATTTGATGTCTGTAGGTACTTTGTATTAGTAGATCATACAGCATTTGTCTTTGAATGTCTGCCTTATTTTATTTCCTGATGGTTTTTTTTTTTTTTTTAATTACAAGAAAAACTACATTTAAATAGTTTTATGAGGCTTGGAAAGGATATGTTAAGCCTGAAAGGAAAACCAAGTAATAATTTCACAGCAAGGGTGCTACTCAGGGAAAAAAATAATCATAGTTTTTTTTCTGTGTGAACATGAATAAACCCTGAAAAACCCTCCTGTCTTGTTTGCAGGATTTATGAAAGTAAATTTCTTTGTCCCTGGACCTGGGGAAGGGCCCAGGAGGTGGTGGCAGGTGTTTATGGAGCAGCCACAAGCAGCCTTACTTTTCCCTGTGTCTGAGCAGGGAAGCCCTGTGGTTGGAGTCTGCACTCAGGATTGGGGTAGTTCTGGCAGGACTGGCCCCACAGGCACCAAACTGCCACATGTGAGGAAACTTGAAACATGCTGGGTGCTTGGAGGACCCTCAAGGCTGTCTGGGACCTGGATCCTAAGACCAGAGATAGAAGGGTCCACCCCAAGGTCACCCAGCAAATGACAAACAAATCAGTACCAACTTCCAAGACAGGCTCTGATTTAGGTCTGACAGTTTTTTATTAATTGTGGTAAAATATATATAACATATCTTATAGGTCTGGGTATGACAGCAAGGAATGACTAACCCTCCATGTACATACATGCACTTCCAAGGCCACCAAGTGTGTTATATAATCCCACCTGATCTGTCATTTGCCAGGTGAGAGAGGAAGGCTCATTAGACCTTATTTTGCAGGAAGCTACAGAGAGTCATGACTTGTCCAGGGGTTACCAGCTAGGAGTTGGCAGAATCATGGTAGGGACCAGGGCCATGACTCCTGGTCCAGGCAGAGTCACTGTGTCTGGTGTGCTGGATCCAGGGGTTCCAAGATCTTCCTCTGGCTCAGCAGTTCTCCCAGCAGAGCTCACATCTACCTCCTATGCTGTTCTGTACCTGGCAGGTCACTCCAGCCTGAGAGGACAAGGCCATCTAGGGGATTCTCTACCCCTCAGAGTAAGAAATTCAGAGCGGCTCTTTTCATTGGAAAGGGTTGGATACGTCTTTTCCCAAATGATTACGGTTTTTAGTTGCTTTAATCTTCAGAAGAGCATGAGGAACATAGCAGCCCCGGTGGGTTAGTGGTAACTGTGACTGCCATTCGTGATCCCGTGGGTTTCAGGGTCTGCCCTCCTCTCCCTGCTCCCCCGGTCCCCTCCTGTGTAGCCCCTCACACTCCTGCAAGGCCTCTTGCTGTTCACTGTGTCCCCTGTGATGTCTTCTGGGTGTAAATCAGAATACTGGCAGGGAATTTAGGGTACCTGGTTCACCCTCGCCACCACCACCCCAGCAGCCTGTCCCCCATTTTGATTGTTCCTTTTAGCACTCATCACCCTATTACATTTTTTATTTTTTTGCAGTTTTTGCCTGGGGCTGGGTTTGAACCCACCACCTCTGGTATATGGGGCTGGTGCCCTACTCCTTTGAGCCACAGGTGCCACCCTCACCTGATTACATTTTGCTTACTTCTTGTGATGCAAAATTACTAACATTTTCCCATCTATTGAGGTATTCTCTCTCTCCCCTACTGGAATAGCAACTGTCCAAAGGCAAGTTCCCTGCTGTGTCCCTGACCCCTAACACACTGCCTGACACATAGTAAGTGCTCAGTAAATTCTCACAGAGTGAATGAGTGAAGGAATGAAGGCCCTTCTCATTATGGGCTGCCCTCTCCCCCATCCCTCTGGCTGACTTCTCCTTCTGCATCAAGATTCAGCGTGAGTTTGGGCATAGTGGGCTCACACCTGTACTCCCAGCTCTTTGGGAGGCTGATGTGCGAGGACTGCTGGAGGCCAAGAGTTTGGGACCAGCCTGGCAATAGCAAGACCCTGTCTCTATAAAAAATGTAAAAAAAAATTTTTTTTTTTTTTTAGCACCCTGTTGTTCTAAAGTTTTTCATTTAATAACCCATCTTTTCCTCCACTGACATGCAATACTACCTTTTTATTTTATTTATTTTTTTTTTAAAGGGGCCATTCTTTCCACTCTTTTCTTTTTTAATTTTTTTTCTTTTTTATTTATTTTTTATTATAGATAAAAATATGCACCATAGATGTGACCCAACCCATCACCCTCCCTCCACCCACACCTCCCCCCTCCCTTCCCCTTCCTTGGCCCTTTCCCCATAGTCTTGTGGTATAGTTGGGTTATAGCCTTCATGTGAAAGCTATAGTTTAGCTTCATACTAGGGCTGAGTACATTGGATACTTTTTCTTCCATTCCTGGGATACTTTGCTAAGGAGAATATGTTCCAGCTCCATCCAT
>CAUYPK010081274.1:0-33173 GCA_963574355.1 Loris lydekkerianus
CTCTGCCAAAATTCCATCCTTTCTTTGGGCCTTGGTGTCACTTCTATAAAATGAGGTAGAAGGGCTGCAAAATTTCTCTTGCCTTAATGAAATATATACTTATTTGAAATAAATGAATAAAATGAAATAAATGAAATAAAACCTTATATACTTGGTTTTAATGAGAGCAATGAAGTGGGGTAGCTGAGATGTATACCATAGATCATCTAAAAAGAGAAAGGTCCCAGGAGAAGTAGCAAGTTCTTCCAGCAATATAGGCAAAGAACAGAGTCCCAAATTGGGTCAAGGCCAGGAGCTGGAACAGGCCACTCAATATCCTGATTTCTAATAAACTAGCTCCTTGAGCATAGGGAGTGGGATTTGTTTTTAATGAGATAACCAGGTATAGGGAAGTTTTTATGATAGCTCCGATGGATCAAGCTGAAATAAAGGAAGGAAGAGGAAGACTACAGGGAATTCTTTAGAAAAACCTCTGCATAGCTCCATTTAAAAATAGTCTGTATATGTTCCATTGGCATGCATGTATCTCACAATCATTAGAAGAAAAAACTTAAAGCTCACTGAAGAAGCAACTTTGGCCACAAGTTTTTAACAAATTCTAAAAACTACAATATGTACCACTTAAGCCAAGAAGTTTTTTGTAACATAAAATGATCTTTTGATAAAAGCAGGGGTAACTCATTCATATGATTGACTTTTGATTAAAAGAAGATAAATCACAAGGAAATATAAAATGTAAAAATGCAGTAGTTGATCTATCTGATCTTTCTTCATCCCTGGCCAGAGTGAGAGAAGGCAAGTACTGAGAATTTTGGTAGCAGAAGCCTTTGTAGGGAAAGGGAGAAGGCCCAAAAAACTAACAGGCAATGTTTGGGCAATGGGATGTTGAGAGGCACTTACACGCTTTCCCTCTTAAGAACAGTTAATTGCAAGCAGCAGTTGAACAGCTTAAAATGATTCTCTGATGCAATCAGATGGGTCTAAAACTCACATACAAGAGCACAGAGGAACACACAGAGCTCAGAAGGGATGCTAGTATGTCTTGACTAGAGTGGAATGGAATAAGTAAGCAACTCAACAACAGCTAAAGCAGAACTGAGCCCAAGGATTAATCTAATCAGCTATGCCACTGACAAGGGAATGGAAAGAAAATGTTTCCAAATGTAGATTTTTTCAAATTTTCTCATTCTTCTACCTAAAGAATATATCACCACTATGACACAATGAATCAGAAATTACAGAGGCAAGGGTAACCATCAGGCCTCAGGAGAACTACTCTACAAAGCTCCTTCTTCTGCCTTTGAGGAATCAGTCAACAGAGTTTGCTACTCTGCCCCAGAGAACCAACCAACCTACAGTGAAACCTCCCCCTTCCCCAGAATCAAGCTTATGAAGCTGTCTCTCCTGCTTCCCACGGGAAGAGCTTAAAGTGTGAAGAGAGATACATAAAATCTCTAAATCCCCAGAAACTTTGTAGGGAATCACTTACCCTTCAGGGAGCCACTGAGGCAGCGAGGGGTCACCATCATGTGGAATCTTTTAAAAAGAGACAGAATAAAAGTTAGACATGGGTAAAATGGGAGACTGTCCGTAGGCTGGGCAGTGAGCAGTAGAGTAGGAAGCATAGAACAGAGTAGGTGACATAGCCAGCCTGATGTCTAAGCCAATGCCCTGGTCAGCCAGGGCAACAAGCAGGCTGCTGAAATGAACAGTACTTATGTCCCCAGTGAATGGAAAGGATATAAGACCAAGCTCACTGATATCCTGGGGGTAAGGTCCACTGAGATAGAAAACCTCATATTCCCTTATATGAGCCATTGGTATAGATAGCAGTGAGCCAAGCCCAGGAGAAGGACCAACTTAGGCTTTTAGATCTCACTAAAGCTAAAGGACAGTTTCATATAGGGTCTAGTCTTTTTTCCAGCTACATCCCTAAACTCCCTTGGCTGCCCCAGAGTCAGATCTGATCTTTCTGGATTCCCATCTCCCTGAACCTCCAACTCACTGACACTGGGTACACATGTATGAGTACACTGATACTGAGTCTACTCTCTCCATTTGATAAACTCTGTATAATAAGAGAACCCAAGGCAGATTAGGCACTTAGATTGTCATTCTGGCAAATTTTATAGGCCTAGAATGAGAAGTTAAAAATGGAGATAAACCAAATAATTCAAAGAAAGAACAGTTCAAAAAAATCACTTTTTAAACAAAAAACAAACCAAATCAAACCAACCAACCAACCAACAAAAAGCAAATTCTTCAAGCAGCGTGCAAAGAGAGTTCTAAAGCTGGCGAGACTCTCCAAAGAACCCTATTACATGCTTTTCAGGCACAAGAAATCTAATGCTAACAGGGTGGGGGCTTCCTGCCCCTCCTTGTCCCCCTCCATCCCCAACAACTTCTCTGCCTCCTAACTCTTCTGAGCAAATGAGCTTCAGAGGGGAGACAGAAGAAAGTTGTTTAGCTTCAAACAGGAAATGTTTTGGGAGTACTATAAAGGTAGGAGAAGTTATGGACAACATGAGGTGAGACAAAGTAAAATAGGGAGAGATAGGATAGGGCTAATGAATGATGGAAATGTAAGAATAACTCTCAATCTGCAGTAGGTGTAGATGAACTTTGGATTGAAGACCCTTCTCAGGTTGTGTGTGTTTTAAATAAGCCTATCTGCCTACTGCCCACAGCCTTCATTCTACCTCATCTGCCTCCTACCCGGTTCTGTGTGGAGGATAATTCTGATAATGGGAGGGCCAGGTCCCAAAGCCAGGCAGCCAGAGTAGGTGAGGCAAAAGACAATGTGAACGGTAGAAGAAACAACAGTAGGAGGCAAATAATGAAAAAAGTGCAAGTATCCTAAGATTGTAGCCCAGGGTTTTTGTTAGGGGAGTCTACCCCCAAATCCCCAGAATCTACCAATTTATCCTCCCTTTGGAAATAGCCACTACATTAAGCAGATTCTTATTTCCTATTCAGAATTAGATATTTGCCAGAAATCACTAGGCTTAAGGATACAAAAGTCACAAAAAGTCTTTGAGAGCCAGGCTCAGATCACACACATTTCCTGGGCTCAGAGGGGAACACATGTGCAGAAGCTTGCACCCACAGCACAGGACACATACACGCAGTGCACTGAAGGAGGGTGCGGGAATGGGTGCGGGAGGAGGTCTAGACAGAGTACCTACAGGAGATGTACTTATAACTTGTGCCTGCAGGAAACACAAGGTGAGTGTGGATCTTGTGCTCATGGCTTTAGAACTCCGTGCACAAACTCAGATGGGGAGGATTCATGGTGTTCAGAAGGGCCCAAATCACAGGCAAAGCAAATCCTCACTATTTTCAATAGCCAGTGCTTTCTGGCACAGAGCATTAGTATACTAAGCATTCAGATGGTTTGGAGGAACTGCATAACATGTCTACAAAAGCTTGTGCTCACATAAAGTTCAGGAGGCCTCCTCAGAGCACAAAGCACAATCACACTTAGGGCCCCAGGCAAGAGGCACAAAACACCTGCAGCAACTCCTGCTCTCAAATACAAACTATGCATGCATGCTGGGCTCAGCCAGGGTTTATAGCATATGCCAGAGTTTGCAGCAACAATAGAAAATGGACACACACTGAGCAGAGTAGAGAAGAGGAAGGCAACCAGTGTCTGAAGGAGTCAAACTGAGTACATGTGTAAGCACACATATGCTACAATGAATGTGCACCCATGCTGGGACACATACATTCTTACGCTGTGCTGCAGCGATGTCTGCGGAGCACACACAAGCATAAAGCATGCACACAAACTGCTTTCCAGAAAAACAGACTATCTGCATGAGCCAACGCTCAGAGACACAGATCACGTGCACCCACGTACATGTGCACAGGCACACACACAGTGCTCGGGAGGGGTAGAGAATAAACAACAAAAAGGGCCCAAAAGGCCAGCAGCACAACCTGAAGGGCTCCTCGCTTTCCTTCTGCAAGGAGAGAAAGAGCAGGAAAAAAAGTACAGAAAGGTTAGTAGATTCAGTCCTATAGTTGGGAACCCAAAGAAAATGCCAGCAAAACCCCAAGGGACACAGAGGAGAGGGAGAGGTTCCCTGGACAACTAAGCAGTTATTTCACAAGGCCCAGCTGACTGACTCCCAGATTTCTTATTGCCTATATTTGCTGGCCCCTGCTTTTTAATTTGGAACAACCAAAGTCTACCTGGGGATTCCAGTCATCCTTTTCCTTTTTCCAAAGCGGCCTGTATCCAGAGTCAGGCCACTTTGGAGAAGGTGGTCCAGTAAGACCAGCTTTGTTACCAAGAACCATTCAAAGAAGTTATCCAAGCTAGCAGAGCACAAAATGAGTTATCTTCCTCAGAAGCCGCATGAGTTTATTTTGGATCTGGACTAAGTACTCAAACCCCAAAAGCCTGGTGGCTGAGCCTTTTTCATTTTGCAATACAGGCCTGGCCATGCATTTGCCCAGCAAGCCCTGGCCTTTTTTTCCCTGACCCTAAATTAAATTAGGCAAGGACAGGGCCTGGGGCTAGGGCAAAGACAAGGATGCTGAATGACTACAGGCCCAAAGGAATGAAATGGCTGTTGCCCTAACATGAGTCACAGTGATCTGGACAATGAAACCCAACTGCAATCCCAAGCCTGATTATTTACGGAACCCAGAATACTACTCCAAAGGAAATCAACCCTTCCAGAAGGAGCCACACAAGCTACAAGAGGGTAAAAATAAAGCCCAGAGATTACTCCTTTCCTATCTGTCAGAAGCTACACTGCCTTATAAGCCACACATGGATGGGGCTGCGAGCTTCTTTCTTTAAGGAAAGTCCATCTACCTGGATGCATCAGCACCTCACTTTCTTTTCCTTCCTTTTTAAAGATCCACTGATATCACAAATAGAAGGGAGAATCCAAGATAAGTTCCTCATTTTTAAGCTATTTCTTATGACTCAATGAGTCACTTGTCCTGACAAAAGAATGAACCCAGGACTAGAAATCCTCCAAAACAGTGCAGCTCTAGCAAGGTGGGTGAGATGAGAAAGATGCTTCCTGGAACGAGGACATCTCTCTTCTTCATCTACATTGCACCTTCCCCAGAACACTCTATTCCCTTTGAATAAGAAAATTAGCCAAAGAACCCTTTCAGTGACCCTATGACTCAAATTGGAAATGTTTCTCTCCTCCTCCACTGTCTTAAATTAAATACATTCTACACACCATGTCAAAGTTATTTTGATTATATCTTTCTGAATCCTCTAAATTTCCCCATAATGTCTAAAGAATAAAACCCAATCCCTTGACAAAGCTGTCAAATTGCTCCATGGTCTGACTGCAGTCCACCAATTCTCCTCCTCTACCCCCTTCCCAGACCCCACATATACTTCCTTGGAACTAATTACCTTTTGTTTCCCAAAGAGATCACATATTCAAAACTGCACACATTTATTTGTTTATTCTGTTCCATTAGCCTGAAACAGCACCTTACACCTTCTTTCCATAGAGACAAACTCAATTCTTCCTCCAAAGCACAACTCTGGGAAGCCTTCCTTGATGCCCACTCAAGCAAGTCAAGAAAACCCTCCTTATGTTCATCCTTCTCCTTGTTATTTAAAGTATCATGCCTTGAAAAATCCCACCACTGTATGGTTGAGAACCACAGAAAATAGATGGAGATTTTTAATCTCAAAGGGCCTCATTGTCACTTAACAAGTCTCTCCCATTTCACTAGTCAGCTCCCTCTACTACATTTCAAAGTATTAAACAATAATTACACCTAACATTCAGATGCCTACTTTACCCCCAATACATTAACAACTGCCTGTTGCACATCATCTACATAGCCCATGCTTAGTTCAAATTCAACATGTCCAAACACTAACCTTATATATTCCACCTCTAAACTCCTCCTCCTCTCTATTTTTGAGATCTGAGAACCTCAGCCGACACAACCGGATCCCTCCCTCTCTCCACCCCATCCCTACTCAGTCAGTCACCATCCCTGTATCTTCTACCTCCCAAACGCCTCTGGCATCCATTCCTACCTATTTCAAACTGCCAAACTGGCACTCTCACTGCCAGTTAACTGAACTATTAACAAGAGATTCCAAACTGACCTCTCTGCCACTAGACTTGTTCCTCTCCAATTCATACTCCACATTTTCTATTTCAAAATTCTGACCACACTTTTTCTTTGCTTAATTGCATTAATGGCTCCCCATTCTTTACTGTAGCACAAAATTCTAGTTTACCTTCCTTCTATTCCTTCTCCTGTGTCCTATATTCAAGTCTTATTGAACACTGTCCATAGCATCTCTGGGACTGCACACCTCCCTCCCACATCTAGTAGACCCTGTCTGTACTAAAGTCTTAGACCTTCAGACTTTTTTGTGTGTGTGTGCCTTACTCTGGTGCTCCAGGCTAGAGTACTATGGAGTCAGCCTAACTCACAGCAACCTCAAACTCCTGGTCTTAACTGATCCTCCTACCTCAGCCTCACAAGTAGCTGGGACTACAGGTACCTGCCATGATGCTCAGCTAATTTTCCTATTTTTAGAAGAGATAGGGTCTTTCTCTTGTTCAGGCTGGTCTCAAACTCCTGAGCTCAAGTGATACTCCTGCCTTGGCCTCACAGAGTGCTAGGATTATAGGCATGAGCCACAGCACCTGGCTAGACTTATTCTTTAAGAGTGAATTAGTTCAAATATTAATGCCTCTGTGAAGTTTGTTTATCTGCCTTTCTACCAGAGGCAGAATTAGGAGCCTCCCTACTATGTGCCATGATACCCATTCTTCTATGTGCATACTTCTGTAACAGCATGTTGTGAATAGTATGTTTCAGTGCAGTTTGTATAAACACTTTACTTTATACTACTTCTTGAGGACTATAAAGTTCTTAAAAACTTGTGAGCAAGGATTCTGTTAACTTCTTGAGCAAAGGATTATATATTATTTCACCTTTGTAGCCTGAGAGCTTAGCATATCTAGCATTTGCATGTTAAAGGAACTTGCAACTTTCTGAACTTAGAAAACAACAGCTTTTCTAAGTATTTCTTGTCCAGTATAGGTCTCTTAGTCAGTATCTGGTATTATTTTTCAGACCCTGAGGAAATGCTATATTAGCTATTCAGTCTGTACCATCCATTAGACTATTAAAAAAGAAAACAAAAAACAAAAAACAAAACTTTTCAAGAATCAAACTTTTTTTGCTTCCTAACTTCCTAAAATGCCTTAGGATTTTTCCACTCAGACTTAGTTTGCAGTAAAGTTATAAATGTCTATAGTACAATGGCTTTGAAGGAAAATTCCTAAGCCCTAAGAATGATCTTATTTTTTCAGACAGTCCATTTTATGTCCAAGTAGACATCCACTTAAGTGGAAGGGATGTCACATACCTTCTCACCACCACTTCCCCAATATGCCCAAAACAATCTTAACTTCCTTGTAGTTGAGAGTCAAACAACTTAAGGTGCTCAACTTATATGAGCCTATTTTTTTTCTTTTCTTTTCTTTTTTTTTTTTGGCAGTTTTTTGGCCGGGGCTGAGTTTGAACCCGCCACCTCTGGTATATGGGGCCGGCGCCCTACTCCTTGAGCCATGGACGCTGCCCCTATTTTTCCTTACTTTGAAAAACTGGCTAAAAAATAGCTATCTCCTAGGGTTATCATGAGGATTCATTTCTTCAACCAAATACTTACTAAATCCTAATGCATATCCTGGGCACAGTGGCTCATACCTGTAATCCTAGTACTCCGGGAGGCCGAGGTAGGTAGATTGCCTGAACTCAGGAGTTCAAGACCAGCCTGTGCAAGAGTAAGACCCTGTCTCTACTAAAAATAGAAAACTTAGCTTGGCATTGTGACAGGCACCTGTAGTGCCACCTACTCAGGAGGCTGAGGCAGGAGGATCGCTTCTGCCCTGGAGTTTGAGGTCGCTGTGAGCTAGGCTGAGGCCATGGCATTCTACCCAGGGTGACAGAATGAGACTATGTCTCAAGAAAAAAAAAAAAAAAGGAAAAGAAAAGAGCCTACTGCATACTAGATACTGTTCTTAGTGCTGATGATACAGCAGTGAATGATACAAACTCCCCTGATCCTGAGAAGCTTTCATTTTAGTAGGAGGAGCAGACAATAAACAATGTGACAATAAACAAGTGAAAGTGGCAACTAAACACCTATTTTGGTACCTGGCATTTTATTTGGTAAGCTCATTTATTGCTCACAGCTCTACCAGGTAAATACTATATTATTATCTCTAGTTTTTTGTTGATTAAACTAAAATATTAGAGAGGTTAAGACTTGCTAAAAGTCAGCTAGGCACCCGAACTCAACAGCTAGGGCGTCAGCCACATACACTGGAGGTGGCGGGTTCATATCCAGTCTGGGTCTGCCAAACAACAATGACAACTACAAAAAAAAAAAAAAAAAAGCCAGGCATTGTGGTAGGTATCTGTAGTCCCAGCTACTTGGGAGGCTGACATAAGAGAACCACTTAAGCCCATGAGTTAGAGGTTGCTGTGAACTGTGACGCCATGGCACCCTACCAATGGTGACATAGTGAGACTGTCTCAAAAAAAAAAAGACTTGCTTAAAGTTTTTAACAGCAAATTTTAACAAGGCCAAAATTCAAAACAGGTATCCTGGTTCTAGGGACTACTCTCCAAAATAAATAAACAAACCGTGTCATATGTGATGGGGCTCTGTTGAAATATTCGAAGATATTAAAAGAAAATATTCAAAGTACTGGTGCCTATGGCTCAGTGGGTAGGGCGCTGGCCCCATATAGTGAGGGTGGTGGTGGGTTTGAACCCGGCCCCGGCCAGCTAAAACAGCGATGACAAATGCAACAAAAGAAAGCCGGGTATTGTGGTGGGTACCTGTGGTTCCAGCTAATCGGGAGGCTGAAGCAAAAGAATTGCTTAAGCCCAAGAGTTGGAGGTCACTGTCAGCTGTGATGCCACGGTACTCTATCAAGGATGACAAAGTGAGACTCTGTCTCAAAAAAAAAAAAAAAAAGAAAAAGAAAATATTCAAAGAAAAAGATAATGCCCTCTGATGATGGAGTTAGAGTTGCTATTAAAAATTTATGAAAGACCTTATTTTATTCCTTTTTATGGCTGAATACTCCATGGTTTATATATGCACCACATTTTATTTATCCACTTAACAGTTGGCAGGCACTTATATTGATTCCTATCTTTGCCAAATTTGAAATATACAGTAATAAACATTCAGGTATATTTTGTTGCATCACCTTGAATAGAACTAAATCGTATTATCCAAAGGGAAGTATCTCAGGAATGGAAAAATAAATCCCACATGCTCTCATTTATAAATGAGAGCTAAGCAAGGAATATATATGGCCATAAACCTGTATAACGGACATTGAAAACTAAGAAGGGAGGAGGGAGTGATAAAAGTCTATCTGTTGAATACACTGTACCCTATTCTGGTGACAGACACACTGAAAGCCCTGACTTAGGATTATATAATTCATCATGTAACAAAAACACTTGTACCCACTGAAAATCTATTAAAATAAAAACAATTTATGAAAGGTAGTCAGGAAGGTCTCATTGATAGGGTAACATCTAAGAAGAGACCTGAAGGAAATGAGTAAAGAAGCCATTCAAAGTTCTAGGAGAAAAGTATTTCAGGTAGAACATACAGTAAGTGCAAAGCCTGAGGTGAGAGCATAATTTTTGTGGAGAAATGTGGCAAATTTTCAATAAAGTGCCAGTTTAAATAGGACTCTACAGACCTTCATCAGAACTTGGTTTTTAATTCTGCATGAGATAGGAAGTCATTGAGCAGAGAAGTGACATGGCTGTGACTACATGGAGAAAAGACTGTAGGGACGAGACCAGAAGTAGGGAGACCACTAGACTACTGCAATAATCCAGATGAGGGAAGATGGCAGCTTAGTGAAGAATGACAGTGGTGGAGGTAGAGACTGGGCTGATTCAGAATGCTTTTTAAAGATGGAGGAGGCAGAATTTACTAACGGATTAGATGTGGGTTGTGAGAGAAAAGGGAAAGTCAATAATGACTTTATGGATTTGAGCCTGAGTAGCTGCAAGAATGGAGCTACCACTGACTGGTAACAAAGACTAGGATAAACAGTTTGGCAGGGGTTTGGACAGAAAGATCAGAAGTTTTGTTTTTGACATATCAAACCTGAGACACCTATTTATATCCCTATTTATGTCCAAATGGGGATAAATAGATGTGGAGGCTGGTGTTCATGGAAGATGTCTAGGCTAGAGATAAAAGTTTGGGAATGCTTATAAAACTGATGAAATTGAAAGATTATCACCAGGGAAGTGAGCGCAATGACAAAGAAGTAGCCAGATTGAATCCTAGGATGCTACAAGGTTAAAGAGATGAGGAGCAAAAATGACTGAGAAGAAATGGCTAATAATGTTGGGAGAAAACCAAGACAGAGAGGTATTCTGGAAGTCAAGTGAAGAAAGAATTTTAAGAAGAAGAAATTAAGGCATAATAATAGAAGACCAAATTTAAAAAAAAAAAAAAAAAGAATAGAAGACCAACAGAAAATAGTTGAGAATTCAGAAATAAACCCTTACATTTGTGGTCAGTTGATTTTTTTTTTTTTTTTTTTTTTGCCATTTTTGGCCGGGGCTGGGCTTGAACCCATCATCTGCGGTATATGGGGCCAGCACCCTACCCCTTTGAGCCACAGACACCAATTTGTGGTCAGTTGATTTCTGACAACAGTGCCAAGATCATTCAATAGGAAAAGTCTTTCAACAAATCATGCTGGATAAACTAGATATCCATATGTATAAGAATGAGCTTGGACTCCTCTCTTATACCATATATAAAAATTAATTCAAAATGGATCATAAACCTAAGTATAACAGCTAAAACAATAAAATTCTCAGAAAAAAAAAGAAGTAAATCTTTTTGACTTTGTTTAGAAAATGATTTCTTATTTATGACACTTAAAGCATAATCAACACAAGAAAAAAATGGATAAACTTCACCAAAATTTAAAACTTCTATGTTCTACTTTATACCCATTATAATAACTATACAGTTCTATTTAAAAATAAAAATTGTTGGAGAGGATGTTAAGAAATCCAAATCCTTGTGCGTCCTTAGTGGGAATGTACTGTCACTGTGGAAAACAATCGGGTGATTCCTCAAAAAGTTAGAATTATGATCCAGTAATTCTACTTCTGGGAGTATAGCCAGAAAAAATGAAAGCAAGAACTTGAACAGACATTTTGTACACCCATGTTCACAGCAGCATTATTCACAAAAGGTGGAATGTCCATCAATAGATGGATATATACAATGTGATACATGCATAACAATGGATTACTATTCAGCCTTAAATAGGAGGGAAATACACATGCTACAAGATGGCTGCACCTTGAGGACATTGTACTAAGTGAAACAAGCCAGTGACAAAAGGACAAATAATTGTGTGATTTCACTTACATGAGGTACTTAAAGCACTCAAATTCATATATAGAAAGTAGAATGGTGGTTGCCAGCGACTAGGAGGAGGGGAAAATTTAGTGTTTAGTGGGTACAAGAGTTTCACTTGGAGAAGATGAAAATTCTCCAGCCATTATGATGGTGATTAGATGCACAACAATGTGAATGTACCTAATGTCACAGAATTAAACATTTAAGAATTGTTAAAATGGGGTGGCGCCTGTGGCTCAAGGAGTAAGACGCCAGCCCCATATACCAGGGGTGGCGGTTCAAGCTCAGCCCCGGCCAAAACTGGGGCTGGGGAAGAAGAATATATATATAGATATATAGATCGATAGATAGATAGTTAAAATGGGCTCAGTGTCCGTAGCTCAGTGGTTAGGCCACCACCACATACAGGTTCAAACCTGACCCAGGCCTGCTAAACAACAATGACAACTGCCAACAACAACAAAAATAGCTGGGCATTGTGGTGGGTGCCTGTAGGGCGCACCTACTCAAGAGGCTAAGGCAAAACAATTACTTAAGCCCAAGAGTTTGAGGTTGCTGTGAGCTATGACACCACAGCACTCTACCAAGAGTGAAATAGTGAACCTCTGTCTCAAAAAAAAAAAAAAGAATTGTTAAAATGATAAATTTTATATCTATTTTACTATAACATTCTTTAATAAAGTGAAAAATTTTTATGTTTCAAAGGATATCATCAAAAAAGTGAAAAGACAACACACAGAAGACAGTATTTACAAATAATATAACCAATAAGGGACTTATATCCAGAAAATATAAAGAACTCTTACAACTCAACAAAAGGAAACCTGATTTAAAAATGGGCAGAGGACTTACATAGACATTACTCCAAAGAAAATATAAAAATGGGTATTAAGCACATGAAAAAATGCTCAACATCATTGGTCCCTACAGAAACACAAATCAAAACCACAATGGGATACCACTTCATACCCATTAAGATGGCTAAGATAAAAAAAGACAGATAATAACAAAGTGTCGCGAAGGATGTGGATAAATTAGAACCCTCATATGTTGCTGGTGGGAGTGCGAAATAGCACGACTTGGGAAGATAGCCTGCCAGTTCCTCAAAATGTTAAACAGAGTTACTATATGATCCAGCAATCCTACTTCTAGGTAAATACCCAAAAGAATTGAAAACATATGTCTACATAAAAACTTGTACACAAATGTTCATGGCAGCATTATTTGCAATAGTCAAGAAGTGTTAACAATCCCCCAAATGTCCATCACAAAATGTCCATCCAATGAATATTGTTCAGCCACAAAAAGAAATGAAGTACTGATACATTCATCAGTGAACTTCCCAAACATGTTAAGTAAAAGAAGTAAAAGAAGTAAAAGAAGCCAGACATAAAAGCCCATATATTGTATGAACCCATTTATATCAAATGTCCATAATATGTAAATCCATGGAAACAAAAGTAGATTTAGTGGTTGTCAGAGGCTGGGAGGAAAAGGGATTGGGGAGTGACTGCTAATGGGTAAGGGATTTCTTATAGGGTGATAGAAATGTTCTAAAATTAGATAGTGGTTGCATAACTCTGTAAACATACTGATAACAACTCAATTGTACACTTTTTAAGATATTTTAAGGGTGGACTTTATGAAATGTGATGTAACAATAAGGCTGCTATAATTTTAAAAAGGAAGAGATCATCAAATTGTGTGAAATTGTTGATTTACTAAGAGGAGAACTGAAAATGAACCAGAGTTTGGCAATATGTTGGACAGCTGATGGCCTTAAACAAAGTTATTTTCATGGAATGGTAGGAAGAACTGAATTTAATACAATGCACATGAAAAGGCCAGGTACAATGGCTCATGCCTACAATTCTAGCACTCTGGGAGGCCAAGGCAGGTGGATTGCTTGAACTCAAGAGTTCAAGACCAGCCTAAGCCTGAGCGAGACCCCATCTCTATTAAAAGTGGAAAAAATTATCCAGGTGTAGTAGGCACCTGTAGTCCCAGCTACTTGAGAGGCTGAGGCAAGAGAATCACTTAAGCCCAAGAGTTTGAGGTTACTGTGAGCTATGATGACACCATAGCACTCTACCTGGGGCAACAAAGTGAGACTCTGTCTCAAACAAACTAACTAAAACAAACAAACAAACAATGCACGTAAGAATAGGATGCCTGGCACATTAAAAAAAAAAAAAAAAAAAAAGAAAGAAAAACTTGAATTAATAGTAAGCTACAACTAGTAAGCTTAACCCTTAAAGATCCCATGTACAGCAATGAATCAAGCTGGGGATTTGTCAAATGCTTCATGGTGGTGGCAGTCTCTGTGATACTGATTCAGTGTATAAGGTTAGGGGGCTGCTCTAGTGAAGCCTAAAAGAAGTGTGCTGGTGAGAGGGTGGGTGCCTGCCCTGCCCTATCCCTCCTGTTTTATGCAATGGTGCTGGAACCAGGCCTAGCTCCAACACCAAAGGTATGTCACCACTGCTCAACACCTCCATTCACTCTGTCTGCAGCCCTCAGGCAAGAGTAGGTCTTGGCTAAGACCCACAACTATGGCTTGCTTTCTTATTGGTGCATCAGAAAATTTCTTACTACTCATCATCCCTGCTACTGCCACCACTTGCTTATCACAGGCACAAATCCCTGCACTAACAGGAAGTCAACACAAAGGGGAACTTTGCAAGCTGAAGAATCACAGAAGTGTGCTCAGGTGCTCACACTAACATCAGCTCCCCCCAAGATTGAGGAATTTATTAGGAGGTACTACTTTGATATTTGTTGCTTCTATTGTTGCTGTAATGAAATAATTCCTCAATGCCTGGGAACAAAAACAGGCTGCAAAGTTAAGAGAAGAGAGAAATCGTTTATAGCAGAGGAATTACTTCCTCAGAAAGCTTCCTAGGAGGAGGGATGTTTTGGCTGCATGTTGAAGAATAGACTGAAATGATGGACCTAGTACCTTAGAATAGAAGAAAGCATGTATATATGAAATGCTCAGAACAGAAAATACAAGGCAAAGTTGTGTAACAGCAAATTTTCCTTATAGTGGGACAAGACTGGAGATGTAAACTAAAGACGAACTGTAGTGACCTTGAATGCCAGGTGAAGAAATACAAACTCTTTTTGATAAGCTGTAAGGAGCAGCTCTACATATATTGGAAAGGAGAATGGCATGATTTTAATTTTTGGCTTTTTATATTTAATTTTATGACTTGATATTACATTCATGTGATTCAAATTCTGAAAAAGTAAAAGAGATACAGTAGACAGTAAAAAACCTCCCTCTCATCTCAGTTTTTCACCTAATACCTTTCCCCATGGACAATTTCTTATGCATCTTTCATTAGAATATTCTATACACATATAAGCAGATGCTTTGTGGGTGTATGCATTCTTTCCCTCCCCTTTGTATATACATCTCATACATACTGTTCTTCATACATCAATATATGTGTGTCTTCAATAACTTTCCATTTCAGTAAAGAGGTACCTCATTCTTTTTATAGCTACATGGTACTATATTCCGTTGTTTGGATGTGCCTATAATTTAATTGGTATTTCTTAACCAACATTTAGGTTATTTCCAATCTTTGCTATTAAAAACAATGCTTCAAAAATAGCCTTGGACATATGCTGCTTTCACATTGAGTATATATCTGCCGGATACATTCCTGGAAGTGATATTGAGGGCTTGAAGGGTATGTATATTTGCAATTTTGATAAATTTCACCAATTGCCTTACTTAGAGGTTTTACCAATTTATATTCCCACACATCCAGCAATGTATGAGTGCCTGTTCCTTCACACCTTTGAGTGCCAACACAATATGCTTCATAATTTAAACATTGCCTTGGGAAGATTAATCAGGTTATATGCATAAGAGGACAAACCCATTTACATTTAAAACTGGATGAATACAACATATGCTCTTTGGATAAATTTAATTTTGATTGGGAGAAGTACTTTTAAAGTTACATATCTCCACACTGCCTAGAAAAAAGTTCTCTCATTTCTGTAGTCAAAAAACATTCTAGTCTCTAGCTCTCAGGTGATCAGTCTTTAGCTGGAGATGGAGGAAAGGAAAAATAGTCTATGGAGGGCAGAGCTGGGCTCTTGAGCAGGGTCAACACTATAAGCAGCTCCTAGACACTACAAGTCATTAAATTCATAAGGTTCTGTGTCAACAAGTTCAAGACTAAGAAGACAAGCTGAGTACAGGAAATTCCCACAGTGGCCTATGAGGTAGAGAAGCCCCATCAGCTGCTGGGGAATTGGCAATCTTATCTCAGCAAGAAACCCATGGAGAATAATTTTAAAATCTAACACAAGGATTCTTTCTCAGCCCTTCTAGTGCCTGTGAGCAAATATGCTCATTCCTCACTCCTGCCTTTGCCAATACCCCTCCTTTACACCTCAATATCCTAAAAGTCCTGCATCTGCAAACTACTTCTGCCCAGATGTTTCTCCTTCTAAAAGGGTACTTCTTATAGCCTCCCTCCCTCAATAGACTGGAAGCTCCGTAAGGACAGGAACATCCTTCCTGTTGCTTTAGAACTTTCTTTCACTGCAATTCCCACAAGATTAGCTTATATCTATACTTCAGTAATTTAGACTGATTCAAGCTATGGACCTATCCCACCACATTGGGAAACTTGCTATCATGCCAGGTCTTTTGCTGGCCAGATGGAGGCCCTTCTTAGCCAGTTGGGACTGTTAAATAGAGACCCAGAATACCTGAGTGTAAGTCTTCTACTGAGAGATGATTTGCCTTCCGTACTAGTTCATGCAAAAGATTTTTCTGCCTCAGTCTTTTTTCTCTTAGAACATTTTTAAAATTGTTGATGCACTTGTTGAGGTAAATGGTCTCTGCACACACTTGCTCTAGGCTTATTATGTCCTGCTTAGGAGACACAGGCCTGGCACAAGTCTCACTTCCCAGACATGGAGCCAGATTGAAACTTGGAAATGAATATGCAAGAGGTGAGTTATTAGAAGCAAGAGAGAAGTTGCTTGGATCCTGAGAGGTTTGTTCTCCCTGTGTAGAGATGCCCGCTCCACCAGAGACCACACTGAGCAAGCTCTCACTTCCCTGACTCCCAGGACTCTCCACTGAGCAATCCTGGGCACCTCCTGAACTCACAGTCCCAAGAAGTCGATCACTGTTCTCTGACTGGGAACAACTCTCATTGCTTTCCACGTCCTCAGGACTGGGGGACCCACTGTTCTCAAGCTTTTGAAACACTCCCTGCAGAGCCGAACGAAAGTGGTGAATTGCTCGGCCCAGTTTACTTGTGTAAAACTTAATTTCCACATCCTCATCCTCCTGTGAGCCATCCAGAACACAGGAGGACTTGTCAAAGACTTCCTTAAGGACCTGAGCAGCATGTTCCTCATCTTCATTCAAGTCAATATGAACCATGTCACTGAAAGTCTCAGGTCCTATGATAATTTCCTCCATCATTCTGCCACAACTCAGAGCTGCAAGCCTTCTGGACTTGTCTGCCAAAAGATCTTCTAGCTGCTTGGAGCTCAGGATATCAAGTCCAGGTTCACAGGCCCGGAGCTTGTCCTCTGCATTTATTCTCTCTGTCTTCAGCAACCCAGACAGTGATAGACCGCTGCCTGCCTCACTTGTGTTGCTGCAGTCATTTTCTGTTTTTGCTTCTTTACATGCTTCCAGTTCTTGGCTGCACTTTTTGAAAAACCTGGACTTTTCATAATCTTCTTCTTTTGAGATGAACACTAGGGCAGGTTCCTCAACTTGATGGAGGATAGATAGAGAAGCCTCTGTCCCTACTAGTTCCCCACAGCTGCCGCCAATAACCTGAGATGTGCCTGATGTTCCTTTTACTTCATCTTCTGGCTTAGACACATCACCTTGCTTTGCTAAATTGTTCTTCAGTAGGAAACAAAGGTCTTGCTGCTTAGGGGCCTGGTGTTCACTGTGTTGATTCTGAGCTCTCATCTGATGTGGTCCTGTTATGGATTCCCTGTTCCCTGTTTCTGTCTGAAGAATTGATTCATCCTGGTTTAAATAATTCCAACTATCATCCTGACATTGTTGCAAAAATGATACAGACCCCTCTTGAGGATTCTTATAGTTCTGTGGCCAGTTTGGCTCTTCTCTGGTAGTAATCCTGATACCCACACTCTGCAAAAGAATGGATTTCTGTAGTAGGAAGTCTCTATGCTCTAGACGGGCAAGCTTCACAACAGTGGGCCTCGGAGGAGGGGCTTTGCCTGCCCTGTAAGCCTCTTTGATGTACGTATTGCACTGCATGCCATTAAGGCAGAGGTGCTTAGCTAGGAAGCTGTCCACCAATTCCACAGTATTTTCTCCATCTTGCTCAGGAAGACCATACAAATACAGAATGGCTTCCTCACTGGGTCTGACTGCATTGGGTTCCTGGGCTTTTTCCTCCACACATGCCTTGGTTAGGGAGCTGCCACCTACATGCAGGCCTTCTATTTCACTCAATACTGAGTCTACACAGCTAGAGACCTCATCCACTGAGCCCCGAACTTGGCTCAAGTGCTGCCGCAGCTCAGCAATCTCAGTCTGGAGACGGCTGATGCCTTGTAGCTCTCTGATGATATACTCTACCACATCCCCTAAAGGTTCCCGCTGTTCACAGCCATAGCCTTGGCTGGGGCCTCTGGACGAAAGGGCCTTTGCTTGGTTTCTCTCTGAGGGCTCTTGACAGTTTGTGTGAATGTTGGCTGGTGAGATATCCTGAGAACCAGATGCTGAAACACAGGGGGTGGAGGCCAGAGGAAGCTGGCTGTTGGCTTGCTGCCCAAAGCTACAAAGTGGGGCCAGGTCCCCATCTTTCTCTCCACCAATAGCTGAGGCTGCTAACCCACAGCATGGGACCAAAGAGTTATCCTCTTGTAGGGCTCCAGCAGGGCCTGATGATTTGCTCTTGGTGCCACACACAGTCTCTGCTTTAGTCTTATCTGGGGAAAGTCTGGAGGAAGGTCCCAAGGTGACCATAATTTCTTCCTCTGACTCTTGCAACAATCGCTTCATTTTCTCCCCCAGTGTCTAAGCAATCTCTTCCTTTTCCTCTTATTTTTGGTCAGGATGCTTAATAGAAATTGCCTTGGAAGGCAATTGCCTGTCCTGCTCTTTTCAGTCTGTTTCTAACAATTATTGCTGGCTGATTCCTTGGGCTTAGCCCACAGTGCCTGAAATGGCCCCCTGTGTGACCTCCAAACCTGGCACATGACCCTGGATCCTGGCTTGACTTATTCTGTAGCTAGTGAAAAAGGAAAACAGTAGACTTAGGTCAGAAAGCAGCAGTTTAATTTGAACTAAGCAGGAATAAGAATGTTACCGCCTGTGATTATAGGAATCAATCCTGACCTGCCTCTCGACTGTAGCCTTAAAGGCTATAGCAGACAGTTCTCTTTCCTTGGCTTCCTGTTAGAGTACCGACATAAAATTAAATCAAGTCCTGTGTTCTAGGCAGGTACCCACAGTCAACAGCATTGAGACAAGCTACTGGGAGATAGATGGAGTAATGTCAATGAATGACTTCTATGTGAATCTTCACAAAATTCAGCACTAGGGTGTGGCTCAGGAATGAACAAGAAGACACTTAACCACCAAGCTTTGAATCACATACACAATGAAAGACAAGACATGAAATGTTTCTTTGTCTTCAGTTTGTTGTTCTGGTGAACACTTAGTACTCAAAGGTTCACCCCTGCCTGTGCTAATAGCACAAAATATTTCCCCCTTTTTTAGTAATAACGACCCTTCACTTGGTAAAAGGACCATGGCAAGTCTTTGGAGGAAAAAAAATACAATACTAAAAAATACTAATACCCAACACTAGAATAAGGTGGTACCAATATGGGCATAGTCACTGTCCAAACTCAGGTGGCAATTAGCATGTTTGGATCTAGAGGGCCAGGCAGCCAAAGGCACACAACTGGGAATGAAGAAGGCTCAGGTTCAGGCTCAGCCTGGTGTCCTGAGCTCTACCTAACAGTCTGTAAGGGCCTCCTGGGCCCACAGAGGAGCCCTCAAAGACCATAGCAAATAACTGGCCAGTACACCATCTGCTGCTCTAACCCTCTGACTGGCCTAGAGAGAACATTGCATGGGACAGGTGAGGTGTTACCTCAGTGCTTAACTGTTCTCCAGAAAGGTAAAAAAGATAGATCTGCTATCAGCCTTGTCCCTGCACCCTAAGCTATTGGCAACTGTACTACAGAAGAAGAGATGACAATTACCTTATGTAGGGTAGGCATCCATTCCCTCTTTACCAGGAATGTGCAAAGTGTGGGGAAAGAGCAGAGTGGAAAACACAAAGGGAAAAGCAGAGATCCAGGAAACACAAGGGATAGCCAATACTCTCTCTAATGCTACTAGGTCACCCTGCCAGGGGTAAGAAGGGTTCATGGGAGACATGCTACCCTTCACATTCTTTGACCAGAGGTGCTTTCCCTATTTTCTAGATTTAATCATGATTGCTAAATCTTCTAAACTCTTGGCTATTTTCTTAGTGCTCAAGTTAATCCTAAAAGGACAAAACTGCCTTAAAGAACACAAGTGGATGCTCTCATGGCAGCACATTTTCATCAAAGGCCATCACCCACACCTACTGTCTGTGGGCCTAAGATTTAAAAGCACTATGCTTCCCAGGGGGAACCAGACAAGCAAGTCATAAGATTTGGGATAAAGAAGCAGCAGTCTCCTTTTACTGGAAATAACTAGGCCAAGAGCCAAGAGATAGGAACTAGACGAATTTCCATTTCATATCTTCCCCTCTTTTCTCCAGCTCCTTTAAGAACTCTACTTCAACAAGGAACTCCTCATCTAAGAAATCTGCCCATGCTGTGGGGCAGTGGTGAGGCCCAAATTATCCATTACTGTTTATCGCAGGTCTCCAGGGGCCAGGACCAGCACACCTCTTGTCTGGCCAGCTCAATCTAGGCTGAGAGGAAGCTCCACGTGCACAATCAGAATTGCTGGGTTTTGGGCTTGGTGCTTAGCTGCCTACATGGACCAAGCCCCCAATTCTAGGGAATTTATTGTTCCTTCTTTCTTCCCACAAATATAAAACCTGAATTTCTGAAGATACTCCTTCTTTTCTTCCCAATTATGTAGGGATTGAGTATTCCTGATGTGGTGTTGGCACCTGGTGTTAACCTAAACAATGTCCCTCAGTCTACAAGGGCTAGAGCTAACAGCTGGTAGCTCTTTCATATTTGTCTCAAAGAAAGAAAAAAAAAGACTGCTTAACTAAACCAAGATGGGAGCTCTATGTATAACCACTACTGGGGGTCCTCAAACTTTTTAAACAGGGGGCCAGTTCACTGTTCCTCAGACTGTTAGAGGGCCGGACTATAGTTAAAAAAAACAAACAAACAAACAAACTATAAACAAATTTCTATGCACACTGCACATATCTTATTTTGAAGTAAAAAAACAAAACGGGAACAAATACAATCACACCGCCTCACGTGGCCCATGGGCTGTAATTTGAGGACCCCTGCTGACTAGACCTTAAGCAAGTGTTACTGGACTGACAATCAGGAGACTTAAGTTTGGGTCTTGCCCTACAGGGACCTTGGATTAAACGCTTGACCTCTCTGTGCATTAGTTTCCTCATCTGTAAAGTAGGAACTATAATTACAGGAAAATTATAAAGCTAAAATGAGAGATTGGTACACAGTAAACTGAAAAGCACTACAGAACTGTTTTTGTTTGTTTGTTTGTTTTTTGCAGTGTAGTGTAACAAAGATAAATTTTATTTAAGAACAAAGAGAAAGTTTAGAGCACTTCCTCTTATGAAGGAAAAGTGAGAGAGACCTACAGTATTGTTTTTATTACTCACATGGCAAGTCCCTAAGCCATAGAAGCAGGGAAGCCAATATCTCACCCACGCATCCAACCACCTAAAGGGTATGGTTTGAATGAACCATCACCTCTACCCTTGCACCAGACTCCTGCCTTTCCCAGTTTCTTCTAATGGCCTGCTGCAGTGCCCTGAATCCCACTAGTAGAATGTCATCCTTCTTTTTAAGAAAAGGGGAAAACAAATCATTCAGTTACCAATACTTCATTCTAGTGTCAAGAGGCCTGCCATCCTCTCTCAGACAGCTTACAAGCATAAAAAAGGGGCAAATGTCTACCAGAGGCAAGCTTTTTCTTTCTAATGCTGGTAAGGTCCAGTATTCATTGCCAGGTCCTCCAAGGCCAGCCCAGAGATAATTGGTCCAGATAAGATAATTTGGTCAGGAACAAAAATGAAGCTAATTCCTCTGCTACTGTTTCAGTGTAGGCACCAGGTTAGCTTGGGGTCTACATGCTTCTGCCCCTTAGTTCAATACTCCAGATGTGGCTTAGTCTCCTAGACAGTCTTACCAGGTATCCCTTTCCCAGACTGCAGTGCAACATTGGCTGACCAGCCACATAGAGGGCAAATAGCAGACCCACTGAGTTCAGAGCCCTTTCCGATGGCCTTCTGAGGACTGAAGGCAGAGCTTCCTGGTTTCCCATGTTACTGACACATAAAAAAATTTCCCACTAGTGCTGCCACAGCAACTTCTCCTAGCCCTGAACGGAGATACTTACTTCTACATTGAACAAAGTCCTCCAAACCTTCTTCTGAGCTGGCAGTCACTGACCATGGATAAACTCTAAACTTAAGAATCCCTCCTGGTGATACAAGTTCCTTAGCAACACCAAACTGAGTCATTTAGGTCTTCAGGCTTTGAAGCAGGGGACAGAACTCAATGTGAAGCCCAGAGAATCAACCAGTCACTTTATTTGGAGCCCAATAGGATGTCAGAAGCCAGAATGGGCTGAAAAGGCAACTCTCAGGCCAGGAGCCCATCTTCCTTCTTTCCCAGCCTCATTTTGCTACTGCTGTCCACAGTAATGAAATGACAAAGGCCAAACTGTAAGAAGGACCATTTACTCTCCAGTCAATTCAACTGAATGAATACTTACTGGGTGCACCAGGCAATATAAGACACAGTCCGTGCTAATATATTAAGGTGTGGGAGAAAGACATATAGAAAATCACAATATAAAGTGATATATGTTATAATAGAAGAAAGTTGTAATAAAAAGCAAGCATTTGGTTCCAAGGGTGGGGAATGATAAGAAGATATGAGGCCCAGCAAAGTGAGGGGTAGGCAAGGCTACAGAGAACTAACATTTGAGCTGGGATGGATAAGTATGCTATGGGGGCCACCCATCTAATTTCTTTTGAAGTACTCTATGCTGGCATTCTGCCCTATTCCAGTGGCCTATGCACCCTGGCCAACTTGCCAAATTTCACATATATACTCTCAAAAATGACCATACTTTCCTGTGCTCTTTTCCTAAGGAATGCCTAGGAAAAGGCTGAGAAAAATAAGGCAGCCCTTACAAGGGATAGCTGTATTTGAACAGGGAACATATCAAAACAAAATGAATTAATCAAAAGGATTAAAGCTTTAATGTTGGAAAGCTGAGAATTACAATAGGGAGACAACCTCTTAAATCACATTGCATCGGCACTAGCCTACTAATAAGAAAAAATAAGTGGGGATGGGGGGAACAACCACCTCTGTTTTCTCAAATGGCTGATTCTTTTATCCTTCTCTTTGACTTGTCAAATAAATATGATTAGGAAAATAACTATTCCTTGTAAAAATTGCTTCTGACCCAAATCTTGACTTTGAGGAAACAACAAGGCACCTCTGGAAATAGGCCAGGACTCTATGTACATACATCAAGCAGCCTCTCACTTTGTGTGAAAAAATCCCAGCAAGCAGAAAGCTTTGACCCCCTCATAGAGGACAGATTATTCCTGGGCCATTTACCAAGTATGCTGTATGGCTAATATGGCAAGATAAGTGGGTTTCTAGGACCAAATAGGGGGATTCTTAGTATTAATCTTTGGGGGGAAAAAAATCAATGCCTGCAGAGTACCTGATCAGAAGAAAATGATGGGGCACAAGGTATAGAGAGTGATATTAGCCAAAGGGAATACAGAATACCCTAAATCTATGGCTTAGCAAGGTCCCAGTACTGCTGTTCCTAGCACTTGCCATTCCTCTTTACCAGCATTAAGAGGTGGTTTATTTAGAAGTCAGAAGAAGGACAAAACCTCAGGAAATATACACTACTTATAATATAGTGACATGCAGCCTTCAGAAGATTGGCATATCTAGACCTGAGAATGAAGACCGAATGCCAGTCAGGAGAGCATTCTGTGCCCTTCCCAGGGGTCCCTGTCAGTGGTACCAAGGTTTATTATACCAAGGGGTATAACAAACCATACAACAAACACATGCACAACTAGAATCTGACTCATGACACAGACTGTCTCCTTCAACCAAACTTGAGTCAGGCTCCTCAGAGTCCTCTTTGTGAACAGGCCTCTGATATCGGGCTCTGTCCTTGGCCTATTTATCCAGATTTAGTAAGAATCCTGCTTGGTCAGTTTAGTGAAAATCTCCCTCCCTTCATTTATGATCGAATTCCTCATCATACCCTTAGTGTCTGACCACCCTTGATATCTAACCAAATTTCTCATCCCCTGCTAGTATCTTACCACCCTGGTCTGCCATCAGCAAATAACCGGTCATGTCCATTCAGCTATAATTTGTATTTCCCCTCAGTAATTTTCCATCCACTAACCCTCCCCTTCTTTCTTGGCTACAAATCCCACTCTTCCTTATGTTTAAGGTTGAGCTTAATTGCTCACCCCTACTATAAATCGCCATTGTAGTAGTCTTCCCACAGTTTGTTTTGCCATCTTTAACAAACGTCAAAATGATGTTTTAACATTCATCATGTTCTCTTTTCCTTACTACCTCATGGCTCTCCTGAGTAGAATGAAAAAGCATGTGGGCAAAAATCTTCCTATTTCCTATTGAATGCTAACCCCCTCAAACCTATTTGCTGGCCCCTTACTCTTAATATTTTCTTTATTGAATTTATTATCACCGGATAGATCATATAGTTGTTTGCTTGTTCACTATTTGTCTTTCTCCCTCACCTCTGCATCCTAGAATGTGAATGGGACTCTTTTATTTTCATTCCTGTATCCTCAGTACCTAGACAGCACCTGTGCTCAACAGCAACTCTCCAAAGCAAAAATAAAAAAAAATGCCTGTCATTGAATAAAAAGAACCAGAAAACAAAATCAGGGAATGTTAAGAGTTGGACAAATCCTTTAGAGAATATCTGGGCCTGGAATCTCATACTATACTGTGATCTAAACTATAGCTTTGTTATCGCAATGATTCTGAATTTTGAATGTAAAGTCTTTAGGGAGGGCAAATATTTTGCTTCTCAGAATCTCTATTACGTTTGACCTAGAATGACATCTGTGTTGTTATCTGTTTTACATTGGCAGACCCCTAGATGGAGGCTCTTACTTGAGGACCCATAGTCCATGTGAACACGATTACATTTGAAGGCATGCCTTATTTGTTCTTAAAACCCCAACACCTAGCACAGTGTATTGCTAGCCAAATGTATGGCCTGGCACACAGTGAGAACTCCAGTGCCATGGAAAGAATAAGTGAGTTGGTAGCATAAGTAAATTAGAATCCAGGTCCCTAATTTCTAGTCCACCTCTATGTCCATGACAACATGTTGCCTTCAAGTTCTAGGTTTCCTTCCAGATTGATGGCTTTTAACCTTTTTTCATTGTAAATCTAAAGTGGAAACCTTTCCCCAATATACTTATAATTTTCTGAGAACTCACTCGGGGGGGTTGGGGGGGGGAAGGTTGTGGCAGCACTGTCTTCTACAGACTATCAGTTAGCTGGTGCCTCTCCAGCACGAGACTGGCAGGGAGGGGCTCTACCCTGGTTTCTGCCTTCCCCAGGGCTGCCATGACAGGGATTCCACTTGTCCTTCCAGTTGGAAAAGCTGCCCTGACCCTTGTGATGGGTCTAGAGCAGCACTGTCCAATGGAAACATAATGGGAGCCAAACATGTAATTTTAAAATTTCTAGTAGCCAAATAAAAAAGAAACAGATGAAATTAATTTTAACATTTTATTTCCAATAGAAAAAGTATTATCTTAACATGTAATCAATATAAAAAGTTTGTTATATATTGGCATGCTTTTTTTCTATACTAAGTTCTTGAAATATGACATGTACTTATGTTTACAAAGCATCTCAAATTAGACTGGCCACTCTTCAAGTACTCAGTCACCGGTGGCCAGTGGCTACCATATTAGACAGCAGATGTCTAGAAGTTTGGGGTGGGTTGTATTCTGGAGAACCTTCCAAATTTGGCAATAGCAGCAAAGGGCAGCAAAGGGCAGGCTATCATCTCAGGGGCAGCAGAATTCTCTATTCTTTTACTCATCTTTTCACTTGCTCACTTTGATCCTAGCTGGAGGGAGCATCTTTCCATTCTGTGTCAGATTCAATCCTCCTCAAGGCTACAGAGTATCAAGACCTCAACCTGCAAATGATGAGATCTTTTCTCTCCCACCAACCCAATCCTTTCTAGACACCCTATAGTAGCTCTATATACCTTCCTGTGGGCAAAATCACAGGTCAAACCTGGTTACTTCATTCAGCACAAGCTACCCATTCACATGGAAGACTCAGAGACCTCTCACAGATAAGAGCCTAATCTCAATGTGGGTGGGTCAAAGGCATGCTATCTTATACAACACACACTAGAAGACACATAATAGTGTCCCTCTAAACAAATAACACTGTATTTATTTAGAATTTTTAGTTTATGTGATTCCTATTTTATCATTGCAACAACCCTGTGAGGAAGGAGGGTTATTATTATTCAGAATTATTATTCTGATTTCACAGATGAGAAAATGAAGCTCAGAGAGGCTAAATGACTCAAGCAAGGTCACTGAGTACAACTAGCATTTAAAAGTGAGTATTCAATCTACAAAGTAAGTGGACTTTCATCATACATTCACAGTACAAATGGACAGATTATCTATTGTGCATGTGTGCACACACTCAAGATGAAGAAAACTCAAGATGACTTTTCTTTATATGGTATATACATATATAATAGGGATGAATTAATACTTATATTAGAAGGATAGTATACACATTCTCTTTCTCCCTCTTTCCCTCACACATACTGACAGGAAGAATGGAACGATTTCTGAATATACACGGAATATGTACGAGAACAGAAAGGTTACTTGAGTACATGCATACACACGAGATGAAGGGACAGACTATATATATGTATGCATAAGGAGGAAGAGATGGCTTTTATATATTCATATGAGGTGAATGAAGAGCTATCTATATTTATGCACATGCAGAAGAGATAGGCTATTTATAAACATATACGTTTCTTTCAAAAAGCAGAAAAAGATTATTTGTATACAAGTATGCACACATCACAAAGTGGTTGGGTTATTTTGTGTACATACAGGAGAGTAGCAAGGAGGACTAGATGGTCAAGATTATCAGCACACAAACACATACACATGAAGGTTCTACCCCAGTGCTGAATATGCTACTTTTCACTCATTATAATGACCCCCACCAGCAATTTGGCTCAAGCAGTTATGTAATTAATGTTCCATATTCCACCCACAATTGCATTTGTCCCTGCTTGTCGTTCACAGTCTGCCATACATGCGATACCACTTACCTTGCTGCTGCAACCAAAATAAGGGTTAAGGAAATGAAAATAAAAAACAGAACAAAATAAAACACATTTAAACCATGAATTCTCTCAAGTTTTATAATGTGAGGGCTGTTTCGAAGAGGAAATCCATCCAGAAGCACTCCTTGATTCAACAGAAAAGCCACAGGATGAACTTTCTGAGCCACAGCACTGCTGCCTGCCCAAACGACAAACAGAGCCAAGAAGCTATTATTCTCAGTTGCACCCAGCTGGCTGGCTTCACAGCACAAAGTTGATGATAGGAACAATGCCCCGCAGAGAAATCCCCTCAGTGAAGGGCTGGGCAGGAGTCTTGCTGGCTACAAATCCAGGAATCCAATCTGGTCCACACCTCTCTGCCCAGGGGGATTCTGACAACCAGCCTGCAGAAGGCAACGGCAGCCAAACTTCCAACTGGACGTGGAATTCTAACTCAATCAATTCCGAGCTTTGAGACTGAGGCAGAAAGCAGGGCAGCTCCAGCTCCTGCTGCTGCTCCTCCTCCTCTCCAGCTGCTTCCTGCCTGCAACCTACCATAGGGCACCAGCCCTCCTCGCGAACACACCCCCTTCCCAGCACACTCACGCACACACAACCTTCGCCAGCAAGCTCACTCACACACCCTTGGTGAGCATCTCTCCCTCTCACTAAATATAGATCTTACTCTCTCCCCTCCCCCATTTCCTTCCTTCATTCTTCTCCCCCGCCTATCTACCTCTTTCATGTCTGGGCTACAGGATATAGAGACAGAAGACAGAGCCCTATACTTTGAGGAGATTCCAGTCTCAGAGGGAAGCCAGAATACAGCCTTGCTGTGGAGCTGCTGGAGCTCAATGCAAAGGGAGTCTTCCTAGCTACTAAGACAAGCTGTAGGTTGGTTGGTTTGTTTTATATGCATATAATCTGCTGCTAGCATTTGGAGCTGAAGGATAAGTGTGTCCAAGTACAGTTAACATGAAATACAGCCATGTTCTTGACATAAACATCTAGTCCAGTGTTTCCTGAATGGCCACTGCAAGAGAACCAACTGAAAAACAAACTCCCTTAGGCTGTGCCAAGGCAATGAGTAGGGAGAACAGGGGAAGTGGGTGAGCTGAGATAGACCCTCTACTTCAGAAGTCAGGAGCAACGATGGTTTTGGAGTCCAGAATTAAGTAACTAAGTAATTCAGAACTAAGTAATCTAAAATGATACCACACTGACCAAAAACCTGTCAGGGTGGGGCCTATTTTCATGATCCCAACTTTTCTAATCCTTCTTTTTGCCAATGGTAGGCCCATCTCCCTAGAGACTTGAGAACCAGTTAGCCTTCACATGGCCCTAATTCTTAATGATTGACCAATTCTAGTTAGAACTTGTTGGAGAATTAGATATCTTTATCTTCGAATAACACTTAAGTTATTCACTGTAACATAATGTCCACATAAAAGCTCTGGATGGCTCAGCAGTTAGGGCACTGGCCACATACAATGATGGCAATTGCAACAAAAAAATTGCCGGGTGTTGTGGCAGGCACCTGTAGTCCCAGCTACTTGGGAGGCTGAGGCAAGAGAATTGCTTAAGTTCAAGAGTTTCAGGTTGCTGTGAGCTGTGTTGCTATGGCACTCTACCAAGGATGACATAGTGAGACTCTGTCTCAAAAAAAAAAAAAAAAACACTCTGGAGTACAAAATGCCAAATACATGAAACATGATAGTCCTTTTCCACTCTGCAACCACAGGACAAGAAAAACATCACATGATGAACCTAGAGAACCTCAGAATCCACCTCAATATAGAGCATGTTATTCTACCTCCCATGAGCCTGATCTAATGAGAAGGCGGCTCTCCTGCTCCTTAGGCCAACAGTGTGTGGGCAAGTTTGATTCACCCAGCATGCCCAAACCAGGCTCTCAAACATTGCTACTTTTGTTGCCCTGCAACATTCCTTATGACAACCCACAATAGAGGATTTTTTATATATTGGGGGCCTTGGGGGCCATCCTAGGATCTGTCACTATAGAAAAGGCAGCCCTATACTATGTATGGTAGCTAAAACAAGGTTTTAAATTAAGAATGATTTCTTTGGCTTATCCAAGATCCTGAGGAGAAAGGGTTGATTGTAGAGCCAACACTTGCCTCCCTACTGCCTTCTTGCAATAACATTCCTTCCCCCTCAATCAAAGAAGAAAAATTTAGATTCCAAGAAATGCTAAACAACAATTTCTTACCCATCCACCTCATTATGCAGCCAACACTGATGGTAGAGCAAGTACCTCCTAACCCAGTTGGGAGCTGGATGGATGACAGAGAGATAAGGGCTGACAGCACAACTACAGCCACATCTAAATACAGAGGAAAAAAATAACTTGAAAACTGTCAAATTTCTGTGGAAGTCACAGCCAATTTACTGTGGAGTTTCCCATCCGTCAGCCAGGAGAAAGAGGTAAAGGGTTTAAAACAAAAAAATATAGGGAAGACTGATTAAATCAGAAGTCACTCCTCATCTCTGCAGTCACAAAGAGCCCAGAGCAGTGGCTGTCATTATGAGGTTTGGGTCCGGGCTTCCTAGGCTGAGGAGAAGGTCAAACTCTCAAGACTAGGTAAGTTCCCCAGATCTAAGACACTGCCTGAAGAACCTACTTCCTCCTGCCTCATCCATCAGTGGCTCCAAGACTGCCTGAGCCCTCCAGATGGCATTCCTGAGGCCAAAAGGACCCTGTCTTGTCACCCAAACACATTTGGCTCATTTTTCTAAGCAGCTTGGGCTTCCCAAAAAAACAAAAGCTCAAACAGTATAAGACATGTTTAAAATGTGAGGCACAATATATCTGCCATTTCCAGTCTTTAAACTTCACAAGAGAGCTCATACAGCTCTGACCACAAATTACCTTTGTATCTTTCCACATTCCCATGTTTCAGCAAAAGCAAGAAGAGAGTAAGCGGGGAAGTGGTAAACAGCAGCCAGGGTAAGCTCTGCTTAAAAAAAAAGTAATAGGAAAAAAAAAAAAAAAAAAAAAGCAGGGCTCCTTCTGCCACTATTCCACAGGACCCACAGAATACCAAACATCATATGATCAGAGGATATCAGGTCTCCTCAGTGAACTAGCCTTTGGGGATAGGTAGGCAATTTCCATTTTTTGAGCAATGTGAGCAACAAAGCATCCCCCTTGTCACAGCGGATCTGGCCCTTGGGAAGTCCGGACAGGCTGAATGGATGGGATGCTTTTTAGAGATAAGAAATAGGCATAGCACCCACCTCAACTGGAAAGCTTCCTCAAAGCAGGGCTGCTCAAGAGCTAGCTGGGCAGAACTGGAAAAACAGATTGGGTTAAGAAGGGAAAGGCATTTATCCAGAAGCTGTGAAATACTCTCAACAGACATTTTCAAGGTCTGGTTCCCAATTTAAATCTTTGCAGGGATCTTCGCCTAGAGACAGATGAGTCAAGATGGAAATTCAACCATGAGACACTGACACTCACGCAGAGTTGTGGGAAGGTTCAGAGCTGCAGGAGCTCTAAAGGGGAGCTGAATGGGTGGTTTAGTCAGAAGACCACCTGGTGCACAAAATTCATTTTCAGCTAAGGCAAGTGAGAGGTGTCATAGGGATATTGGAGGAGGACCTCACCTATCACAAACTTCCCCTTGTAGAAACCAGTCTAAGTCACCCTGAGGCCAGATACAACTGGCCTGGAAGAAAAGAACATGCCTGCTCCGCACTGGCTGCCTTCTCAGGTGTCACTGCCAGAGATAGGCTGGGTCAGGACTAGCAGATGCTGACTTGCTTTAGGATCAAAAATCACAGATGTAGGATGCAAAGGACAGGTGGGTCCAATGTGTACATTATGCAGGAGTCAGCTTGTGACTTAGTTTCTCTACTGCTAAGGAAATCCAGAAGCAACATGAAGAGGCTGACAAGAGGTCACAGCTGGGATTTGTTTAATGAGGAAAATGGTTTCCTCTGGTGGCTAAAAAAAAAAATCTTTCTTTTCTCCCCCTGTAGAATTATGCCCCCTAGACTACCGAGAAACTATATGCAGCAGAGAATGATGGACAATAGGAGACGATCTTCCCTCCTTCCCTCAGGAGCATGCCACCCTAGGGGAATGCGGAGACTAGCTGAGATGTGCTGACTTTACTGATGTGCTAAGACACAGTGGCTTTGCCACCTAAATCGGACCTGACAATGTGTAAGGCAGGCCCTAAGGAATCACAAATCGCTGACAAATCTCAGTCCTACAATCAGGTCAAGTACCATCCCTCATAAGCAAAAACTTAGAGAGCTGATAAACTCCTCAGGACTACCCAGCCAATCAGCCTTTCAGCCTGTACCTCTAAAGAGTATGGCCCCATATTCATTTCATGACCAAATGATGAAAACCTTGTTACCTTAAGCAACATGTATGTCTACCACCCTCTCACATATACCTGGTCAAGTCACAGCTCCCTGATTGAGAACTGATGCAGGTCCTGAACTAGTATCTGTACATATCCCAGTCTCATCTACAGAGTACACTGGCTCTACCTCTGTGTTCACACTCAAAGGAAGCCAAGGGGCCAAGTGCTGAAGATTCTCTAAAGGGAATCCAAAATTTGAAATTTTATGGAGAAGTGAACCTCTTATACTTAAAAGAGAATAAATGACTTAATATTGATCTAATATCCCCTTTCGTTCTTTGTGGCTTGTTCTAAGAATCTTAGGGCAAACCCAAATATGGAGAATTCTCTTGCTTAGTTAGACCCATTTCTATGAACATCTTTAAATATGTCCCCAGCCAACACATGTGTCTCAAGTGTCTTAAGACTCAGTGAAGGGACTCTAATGAGGTAGGGATTTCCTACAAGGTTCTCCATGTATTCAAATATATCTGACATGAGGTACTGAGGTACAGGAAGCTAGTTAATATATAAAGGAGAAGAGAAGGCTTAAGATCCATCCTTGAATGAGGATCTCAGAATAACTGGGATACCTGTGAAGAAAAAAAAAAATGCACTCAGCTAGAGTCAGGAGAGAGCCTAGAAAGCAAGGAATGCTGAGAAGAAGCCTAATGGTCGTGGCATTCATGTTTACAACCCTAGGCTGCCAGCTCACCCATATCAATCCCATGCAGACATGACTTCTCTGCTCAAAGAATCCCTGGAATCCATATACACTAACTCTTTGCCTAATGATTGAATCCCCTACAAAACTCTTTGTCCCTTTGCCACATAGTCACCAAGTCTCACCTCTTTACCTTCTTACCAAATGTCTTACCTTCTTGTCAAACGTCTTTTCTACAACCTTTAATACAGGCTTATGTCTCAATCGAACTATTGCAAAATATTCATCCTCCCTAGTTGCCCTCCAGACCCACCTTCCTCTCACACCTCCTTTCCCCTAATCAATACACAATTTGCTACTAGGATATTTCTAAGATACAGATTATGTCATTCATTTTTTAAAATCCTTTAGTGCGTGTGCTAAGAAAAAAATCCAACTTACTTAGCATATTATCAAAGTTCTTTCTTGACCTATCCATGTCTACAGGGATTTAGCTTTCAAATACCCTAACTCAGGTCAACAGCCAAACTCCTTACACTCACCTAATGTGCCGTCCCCCACTTCTGTTTCCACATGGTCCTATCTAAAGTCAATATCAGGCAGAAAACATTAGGATGGCAAGGAGGTAAAAACTTTATCAAGTGCTTTGTCAGAAAACAACACATAGAGGGCTAAGTAACAGCTTCCCTGCAACTGGGCACAGCGAGTCTGGGGAGACAAGACTCCAGACATCTCTGGCCGGTGGGATCTGCCTATGATCATCCCTTTGAGGATACAGGGAGCCAGCAAGGGACCTCTGGACTCCAGGAGGAGGACAAAAACAGTGGAAAACTGGTAAGTGGCTGCGTGTGTTCGATCAAGCTAATCACGCCGGCAACCGTGAGTACAAGTAGCAGTGAGACTGCAAACTGAAAACGCCTTACCTGTGAACTGTTTTGGTGTTCTTGGACTTGGCGCTGAGTTGAGCTGTCTTGGGGAGAGCTTGAGCAAGAGTGTGGAGAACTTTGGGCATTATCCGGGGCCCCAAAATGAGCCACTGAGCTGGGCTCACTGAAAGCCATTGTGTGAAAAAACTGCTCC
>CAUYPK010081275.1:0-18018 GCA_963574355.1 Loris lydekkerianus
GAGCGCAGCATGCGGCCTCCGGGCCAATTAGGGTTACTTCCTTAAACTTGTTTATCATTAAAGCCGCAGGGGATGTACTTCCTCTCAGCGCGATGTTGTTACTCAGGGGCGTGCCGGGCCCGGGCACGGCCCCTGACACAAAGGAAGGAGGAAATTTCAAGGCCCTAACTCAAATAACAGATAAAGAGGCAGAGGATGGAACGGTCTGCGATGGGATTGGAAACTTCATTGGATTCATTGGCAGAAGTAGTTCTTCAGAATAGAAGGGGCCTTGATCTCCTGTTTCTAAAGCAAGGGGGACTTTGTGCCACCTTGGGAGAAACTTGCTGCTTTTACACTAATAATTCAGGAGTTATAAGAAGTAAGAAAGAGATTAAAAGAGAGAGGGGCTGAAGTAGCACCAAAGAATTGGTCTGAAGGATTGTTTCAGTGGTCACCCTAGTTAACAACACTCCTTTCTGCAATAACAGGCCCCCTTTTGTTAGGATTAACTGTTGGACCATGCATAATCAATTGTCTAACTTGATATATTCAAAAACGAATGCAGGCAGTAACATTGCTGGTCTTGAAAACACATTATAAAATTATAGTGCAAGAAGATGAAGAGGATGAAACAAGGATTTAGTTCCTCCCTGAATCAGAAGGGGGGGAGTGCGATAGGACAAGAAACCCCTGCCGCCTCTCCCCCCCCAATAAGTCCCCTTAACTGAGGAACCAATTCCCAAAGTCGGTTGCTTACTTGCTGGCTGGACTGCATGTAGCCCCTGATAGTATAGACAATTCAGCCAATATAAACCCTTCCCTCCTCACCGCCAGTACTGGTCCCACGTAGAGGGGCAGTTGGCTGGCCAACGTAATAAAGACTCCTTAATTGGCTCTATTTTATTAACGTCTCTGCTAGTCTTTTCGACCATATGGCAGTCAAATGTTTTGTTTCTTAGGAAATTGTTTTCTAGAGTGACTGTCTCACATCATATTCCTAGCAGCAATGTATAAGTGATCTACTTTCTCTACATCTTCACTAGCATTTGGTGATATCACTATCACTATTTTTTATTTTACCCATTCTGATGGTTGTATAGTAATATCCTCTTGTGGTTTTAATTTGCATTTCCCTAATAGTTAATGGTACCAAACATCTTTTCATGTACTTACCATTGGTACATCTTTCTTTTTGTGTGGTAGGCTTCTTCATGTGTATTGCTTGTTCTAATTGGATTGCTTACTTTTTCATCATTGAGTGTTTTTTTTTCTTGTTTTGTTTTTTTTAGACAGTGTCACTATATCACCCTGGGTAGAGTGCTGTGGCGTCACAGCTCACAGCAACCTCAAACTCTTGGGCTCAAGCAATTCTCTTGCCTCAGTCTCCCAAGTAGCTGGGACTACAGACGCCTGCCACAATGCCAAACTATTTTTTTTTTTTTTTTTGTAGTTGTCATTGTTGTTTGGCAGGCCTGGGCCTGGTTCGAACCTGCCAGCCCTGGTGTATGTGGCTGGTACCTACCCACTGAGCTACAGGAGCTGAGCCTCATCATTGAGAGTTCTTTATATATATGTATTCTAGATAGTAATCCTCTTTCCAATATGTGGGGTGTAAATACTTTCTCATACACTATAGCTTTTTTTTCATACTCCTAACAGGATCTTTTGCAGAGTATAACATTTTAAATTTTGATTAAGTCCAATTTATCAATTTTTCTTTTACAGATTATGTTTTGATATCAAGTCTAAGAACATTTTACCTAGACTTAGGTCCTGAAGCTGTTCTCCTATGTTTTTTTCTAAAAGGTTTATAGTTTTATTTTTATAGTAAAATCCATAATCCATTTGGAATTCATTTTCATATAAGCCATGAGACTTGGGTTGAGGTTGATTTTTTTTTTTTTTTTTTTTTTGCCTATGGGGTACAATTCTCCAGCACTGTTTATTGAGAAGGCTATTTTTCCTCCATTGAATGGCTTTTGCACCTTGGTCAATTATCAATTAAGCATATTTATGGTGGTCTGTTTCTGGACTCTTAACAGAAGTTCCATTGACTTATGCATCTATTCCTCTACCATACTCTAATTTCATAGGTATATAGTAAGTTTTTAAATTGGGTAGATTTCACTGAATCTTTTTAAAACATTATTTTATTATTATTATTTTTAGACAGAGTTTTACTTTGTCACCCTGAGTAGAGTGCTGTGGCATCACAGCAACCTCAAAAAACTTGGGCTCAAGTGATCCTCTTGCCTTAGCCTTCCAAGTAGTTGGGATTACAGACGTCCACCATAGCAACTGGATATATATTTTTTGTTTGTTTGTTTGTTTGTTTTAGAGACAGGGTCTCACTCTTGCTCAGGCTGGTCTCAAACTCCTGAGCTCAAGCAATTCACCCACCTCAGCCTCCCAGAGTGCTAGGATTACAGGCATGGGCAATCATGCCTGGCCTGTTTATATTTTCTATAATTTCTTTCAGCAAGATTATGTAACTTGATAACATACAATTCCTCTACTTACTTTGTTAGATTTATACCTATGTATTTCTTTTTTGGTTGGTACTATTGTAAGTGATAATGTATTTTTAATTTCAACATCCATTTGTTTTTCGTTAGTACACAGAAATACAATTATGTACGTGTGAGAGAGAGAGAAAGAGAGAGAGTCTCACTCTGTGTCCTGGGTAGAGTGCTCTGGTGTCATAGCTCACAGCCACTTCAAACTCTTAGGCTCCAGCCTCTTGAGTAGCTGGGACTACAGGTGCTTGCCATGACACCCAATTAGTTTTTTTGGTTTTTTTTTTTTTCACCCTGTTAGTTTTTTTAGAGACATGGTCTCACTCTTGCTCAGGCTGGTTTTGAACTCCTGAGCTCAGGTAATCTACTAGGCTTGGCCTCCCAGAGTGCTAGGATTATAGGTGTAAGCCACAATTTTTTTTTTTTTTTTTTTGTAATTTTAGAGACAGAGTCTTGCTTTATCAACAAGGGTAGCGTATAGTGGTGTCTGATATCAGAGCTCACTGTAACCTCAAACTTCTGAGTTCCAGTGATCCTTCTGCCTCACCCTCTCCAGTAGCTGGGATTACAGGCATATACCACCACATATGACTAGTTTTTCTATTCTGCATAGAGACAGAGATAGTGTCTCATTATTGCTCAGGTTGGTTGTAAACTTCCACCTCAGTCTCCCAAAGTGCCAGAATTATAGGCGTGAGCCACTGCACCTAACCAACAGTTGATTCTTTAACTTTACTTCTTGCAATCTTGACAAATGTATTTATTCTAAAAGTGTATGGGGAGTTTTTTGGTAGATTCTCTGAGACTGTCTACATAGTCAATCATGTCATCTGCAAAGATAGTTTATTTCTTCCTTTTTGATCTATACAGGATTTATTTCCTTTTCTTGACTTATCACACTAGCTAGAACTTCTAACCCTATTGAATAAGAGTAATGAGAGCAGACATCCTTGCCTTATTCCCAATTATAGGGGATGGGATTTAGTATTTTACCATTAAATGAAATGTTAGCTGTAGATTTTTTCTAGATGGTCTCTAGTAAGTTAGAAAGTTTTTCTTTAAAACTGACTTTTCTGAGTTGTTATTATTATGAAAGGGCACTAAATTTTGTCAAATATTTAATGCATGATTCATATTTAGCCTATTAATAAGCTGGATTGCATTAATTAATCTTGAATGTGGAACTAGCCTTGCATTTCTGAATAAACCCTATCTGGTCTTGGTATGTAATTCTTTTTGTTTATTGTTTAATTTTTTTTTTTTGATGTTGTAAAATCAAAGTACTACTTTATTAAATGAGTTATTTTATACAATATGAACATCAATATAACTACAATTGTAAAAGAATTTTTTATAACAAGGATGGACTGATTTTCAGATTTTCAAATCAGAGTCAGCTGTACATTTACATGGAATTGTCTTTGCACGAAGCCCAAAAGGTAACAGCATAAAAATGAGTGTTTCTGTAGCCCCTTTATTTTTGCTGATCAACAGTTTGTTAGAAAAGCAGCTGAAGGTTTGTTACCTAAGGTCTGAGACAGTAGAAGAGTCAAAGGTGTCATGAATTCACCTGTGAACAACTTTATGCCTGAACATCGGCCAATTCTGGAGGAAGTGGAGTCTTAGGATGCTTGCTCTCAAAGTGCTGCTTGAAGGTCTTAGGGTCTGGCATTTGTGTCCTACAGACAGTGCAGGTGTATATATTAAGGCAGCTTTGGCAGCAGCCTTTTGGTCATGTCCTTGTTTCTTCTTTTGTCCAGCTTGCTTTTTGGCATTTTTCTGCAGAGACCGAATCTTCTGCTGTCCACGAGCCATATCTGGGCTGGGACAGTCTTGTGTTGGAGAGACAGCGCAGCACTAGAGGGCCGGGGGAGGTCACTTGAGGAGAGGAAAGGGGAGCGCACCCAGCACCGCTTCAGCCTCTTCTGCCTGCCAACAAGGGGAAAGACTGTTTATTGTTTAATACTATTGCCTAATAGTTTGTTAAGGATTTTTGCATTATTCATGAAGAATAACAGCCTGTAGTTTGCTTTTGGGGTACTATCTTTGTCTGGTTTTGGCATCACAGTAATACTGGCCTTACAAAATGGCCCAGCTTCTTGATTCTATCAGTCAATTTTCCTTGACAATTTGGGGACTTTTCAGCCATTATTTTGTTGAGTACTCTTCAACCCTATCCCTTCTTCCATTTTCTGGAAAAGACTGTATAGAATTGGTGTTAATTCTTCTTAAAACGTTTGGTAGGATTTTCAGTAAACTATCTAGGCCTGGTTATGCCTTTGGAGGAAATTTTTTATATTTTATATTCAATTTCCTTAATAGTTACAAAACTATTTATTTATTTATTTTTGAGGCAGAATCTTACTCATTTGCCCCAGGCTAGGGCACCTGTGACATCAGTCTAGCTCACAGCAGCCTCAAACTCTTGGACTCAAGAGATCCTCCTGCTTCAGCCTCCCAAGTAGTTGGGACTGCAGGTGCTTGCCACTAGGCCTGGGTGACTCTTCTCTTTTTGGTAGAGATGAGGTCTCATTCTTACTAGGCTGGTCTTGAACTCCTGAGTTCAAGCGCTCCTCCCACCTCAGCCTCCCAAAGTGCTAGGATTATAGGTGTGAGCCATTGCACTCGGCCATACAAAACTACACTATCAATTTGATATTTGGTGAGCTGTGGTAATTTGTGTTTTTTGAGAACTTGGTCCATTTTATTGAAGTTATCCAATTAATTGTGTGTAAGGCTGTTAAGGATATCCCTTACTATCCTTATGTTGCCTTTAGGATCTGTAGTAATAGCCCATGCTTTATTCATGATATTGGTAATTATGTATTCTTTTTTCTTTCTTAGTCTTACTAGAAATTTGTCAAGTTTTTTTTTTTTTTTTGGGGGGGGTGACAGTGTCTCACTTTGCCAGCCTCAGTAGAGGGCTGTGGCATCATAACTCACAACCTAAAACTCCTGGGGTCAAGTGATCCTCTTGCCCCAGCCTCTCAAGTAGCTGGGGCTACAGGCACCCGCCACAATGCCCGGCTATTTTTAGAGATGGGGTCTTGCTCTTGCTCAGGCTGGTCTTCAACTCCCAAGCTTAGGACTCCACCCCCCTCAGCCTCTCAGGATGCTAGGATTTCAGGCATGAGCTACCTCGCTCAGCCCAGAGATTTGTTAGTTTTATTAATCTTTTCAAAGAACCACCTCTTTGTTTCATTGATTTTTATTGTGTTTCTGTTTTAAATTTCAATGATATATGCTTGAATCATTATTCATTCCTTTGGTCGTTTTGAGTTTAGTATGGTCTTACTTGCTGATATTACTCAGGTGCTAGCTTTAATTACTGATTTGAGACTTAGCCTCTTTCCTAATGTATGCATTTTAGTGCTAAGAATTTCCCTATCAGTATTACTTTTCAATGCCCTACAAATTCTGATTTATTTTATTTTCATTCAGACTTCCTTTTTATTATTATTGTTACTTAATTTTTTAAAGACAGAATCTCACTCTGTTGCTTTGAAGCAACTTCAAAGTCTTGGGCACAAACAATCCTCTTGCCTTAGTCTCTTGAGTAGCTGAGACTACAGGCGTCCCACATATGCCATGTTAGTTTTTTCTATTTTTAGTAGACATGAAGTCTTGCTCTTGCTCAGGCTGGTCTTGAACTCCTGAACATGGAGAGAGGAAGCAAGCTCTCTGATGTATCTTCTTTTATGGGCACTAGTCCCATACTGAAGAAGACACGTCAGAGAGTGCTTGCTTCCTCTCTCCATGTTCTTAGACCAAAGAAAGGCCATGTGAGAACACAGCAATCCACTAAGAGGCCCTTCACTACACACTAACCCTGTTGCACCTTGATCTTGGACTTCTAGTCCCAGATGGTGAGAAATAAGTACCATATACTCGGGTATAAGCCGACCCCCTTAATTTTACCCTAAAAACTGGGAAAACTTAGTGACTCGAGTATAAGCCGAGGTGGAAAATGCAGCAGCCACTGGTAAATTACAAAAATAAAAATATATACTCAGAACAATTACAATAATTGAGGAATCAGTAGGTTAAATGCTTTTCAATATTTATTGCTAAAGAAAAACTGTAAACTAGCAACAACAACTTTAAAACTTTAAATAAAGTGCAGAAAACCATAGCTTAACAGGTAATCAAGCTAAGTCACAAAGGTTAAAGTGCTATTAAATATTGTGGGTTAAATAGTTCAGTGGAATACAGTTCAGTTCAGCTGCCTACCTCTTCAGCTCAGCCTCGACTTGTGACTGAGCTGAAGCACCGCCCCCTCAAGCAGACGGCAGAAGATGACTGGAGACTACGTGCATTTGATTAGGTGCGCACGCACCCAATCAAATAACCTCTATGACCCGAGTATAAGCTGAGTTCGGGTTTTTCGGCACAAATTTTGTGCTGATAAAACTCGGCTTATACTCGAGTATATACGGTATCTTTCTGCTTCAGCCTCCTGAGTAGCTGGGACTATAGGTATGTGCCACCACACCTGACTAATTTTTTAATTTTTTGTAAATATAGGGTATTGCTATGATGTCCAGGTTGTTCTCAAACTCCTAGCTTGGCCTTGAAATATAGTTTTCATTTACAAAGTGAGACAACGTTAGTTAACAAATTTATTAGGGATGACTTTTATGCTATGCTTTTCTAAGTTCTAGATGTAAAGGGTTCTTATAGACTAAAAGCTGAATAAATTATTATCCTGAATCCAAGCAGTTAATATTTTAGTATGAGAAGATAAATATGTATAAATAACAATAAGTTTTTCATTAAGATGTATTGATATTTGAGTTCAGACGTTAAAAAGATTGCTCCCAGAAGAGGCTTGGGAAAGACATTACATTAGAAAAGACATTTTAAAATCCAGGAAACTCCTGGGCACAGTCACAAACCTGGGAGAATTCTGAGTAGGTCGGTGGAAAATTAAGCAGTTTAGTTTACCAGGAGTATAGTATGCAAATGGGAGAAACTGAATTTAAATCTGAAAAGGGAAAATGTGATGTGACTGTGGCAGGTCTTAATGGTCAAATTTTGGGCTTTCTTCATTTTGGATGAGAAACCATAAAAAGTTCTCAGCTTTGATTCTTACATTCCTGTGCGTCTGTGTGTGGCATGTTGAATTTGTTACTGTGTGCTTGTTTTATACTTGACATCACTTACTGCAAATAGTTTTGGGATTAATATCTTGGTTCAGTGGTTCCTATTATAGGCAAACTAATTTGATCTTCAAGCTTCTCATGATCATTGTTGCCTACACATAGAGCTGGACCATTTTTTATACAAAATTCTCTTCTTATGTAATCACGTCGTCTAAATTTTCAAGCAGAACTCCCCTGTATATATGGCAGATTATTTTTACAAATCTACATTAATTCCCTACTGATACCGCATGAAGCTCATAATAATGGCCTTTAATAAAGACATACCTATGAGTATGAAAGAATGTAAGAAAAGATAAGACAAAAGGATTATGAAAGTTAAAAAATAAGTAGATGAGTCGTTGAAAAAATGACCTGATTTATACTGTGCAATTGCCAGAAGGCTTAGAAATTCACAGTAGCAGATACCTCACAAGTGGCATCAAAGGCTAAAGTTAATAGGATATGTCAAAATTTGATGAAAGACATTGTATTTCATTTTACTAGCACTATTCTATGTACTTTGTTCTTATGTTCCCTACTCCTTTAGAAGGACTGAAGGTTTAATCTCTGGAGGAGATAAAATTACGTGTATCTAGACTGGTGGACAGTAGTAGATCAGTTTGTAAATAACTTGCTGGGTGCCCAAACCATGCCCATCCAGCTGGTTCCTTCCTGGAAGAGCATTAGAAGATCTTTTACCAAGGAATCTGATGGATACGAGAATGAAACTCTAAAAATACTCACGAAAATTTTCAATCTGACCACCTCGTAGAAGCATTCAATGAACTCTTCGAGCTCTCTAACACTTTATAATTTTCCACTTCTAAGGAGAAGCACACAGCCTTGATTTAATGAACCAATGAGAATAGATAAAATACACACACAGAAAAGTCAATTTGTAGATAAAAGAATCTATTTAGGGTGAGAAAATTTAAAAAAAATTATGAATATCTTCAGAAGAGAAACAGAAGGTGTTATAAACATGGAAGGAGAAGAAAAATCAAGAATAAAGAGGCCTTTTGGAAATAAAATACCTTATAGCAAAAAATGAGTTCAGTATTATAGAAATATGCCAGGAAGTGGAGCCCTCCAATTATACAGGGGTAGGGAGGAAAAATAAGAAATGAAAGACAAGAAATTCATAGAACCAATCTGGAGGTCCAATGTAAATAAATACACTTCAAGACAGAAAAAAAGAACCAGAGATAACAACGGAGAAGGGAGAAAGAATAGTCAGCAAAACAAAATGGAAAATGTTAAGATAAAAGAAAAGGTGTTTATTTCTAGATTGAAAGAGGACAAGTGCTCAGATCAAAATCACTGAAAAGAGACTCACCTCGAGTACGTTATGATGATATTTCAAAATAGGAAGGCTGTGCTAACCAGTGTGATGAAAATGTGTCAAACTGTTTATAAAACCAGCGTATGGTGCCCCATGATCGCATTAATGCACACAGCTATGATTTGATAATAATATAAAAAAACCCCCAAAAAACAAAATTCTGGGGCAAAGAGAGGCTCTCACCAAAGTGGGAGTTGGGCAGTGAGGCTAAAACCACCACAATCATCAAAACAAAACAATTCACACAAAAATGGTGAGGGGTAAAAACGGTGTCAAGTTAGAAGTCTGATGATGATGAACACTTTAGAATTCTGAAATGGAAGAAGATATTCCTTCCTGAATTCCATGCCCAGTGAAATGATCAACTAAGCATGAGGGAAGAATAAAAAAGTTACCTTGATATATAAGTTAAAAAAAAATACTTCCTAGTTAGCCTTCATCAGGAAGCTACTGCAGAATGCTCCAGACCAAAACAAAGTAAAAGAATCAAGAAGGGGTGGTGTGCAGGTGACTGGCAACTTACATTGACTCACACTTTCTTAGGAAAGACAGAACACAACTATAGCCCAGGATGAAGGAGAGAAATGGAGTGGGAAGGGAGGGGAGGGGGAAGGTTTGATAGAGGGAGGGTAAAAGGTGGGACCACACCTGTGGAGCGTAAGTGTACAAGTCAAATCTGTCAAGTGTAGAACATAAATGTCTTAACACAATAATAAAGTAAATGAGGCAAAAACTATGTTGATTGGTTTGACCTAACCATGTCAGATTGTATAAGAAAATCAACACGTTGTACCCCACATGTCACACCTCACTCCTGACACCACTTGTCAGGGCCCAGGATTGGCCAGGTCTCCGCCAGGCTTAACTGGGTTCCGGACGCGGACCACTAAGTTTCCTTGCTCAGTCCGTTAGGTGCCTGAGGGCTATCTACTTTAGCTGGAGAGAGAGTCTTAGAGAGAGTAAAGCAGTCTTCTTAGAAAGATAGATCTTAGTCTTTAGTAGAGCTTGGTGATCTTCAGCAGAGACCCCGTGCTGGTGTTCTGCAGGCAGGAGAGCAGACAGAGTCAGAGTAAGCGGGTCCGTGATAGAATGTGCACACTCCCGACTGCCTTCTCCTCCAGCCTAATACAAGGCTGATCTCGTGCCTCTCAACACCACAGGTGCAGAGACTGCCAATTCACCACTGCTCTCATCTCGCGAGCTCTCATGCTTGTTAGGAGCGCTAAATCCCTCTCCATGCCCTTTCCACCAAGGTGTTCCATTCTTGAGCTATGCAGGTATTTCTTATAACTCTCACTCCTCCTAGCCATAGGCTATACCGGCTGCTACACCCACATATGCATAAATATATTCATGATCTATGTGTATACGACTTAATAAAAACAAAACAAAACAGAAAGTCAGTCCAGGGAATCCCTGAATACAGGTGAAGGGGGAAGTTTGGGTGACAGCTATGGGCCACCTGTACAGCACAGTTGAGCAAGATGTTCATGTTGGGTGACTCTAAGACAGTGTTTTCTAAGACAAAAATGGATAAAATACCTGCTAAGTCTTATTGCCCTGACAAGACACAACTTCACAGTAGACATTTGGGGTTGACTTGGCAATCATATAGAAAGGAAAGCAATCAATGTGATTTGACCGCACATAGCTTGACATAGTCACAGTTATGTTAATATGAAATATTAATGTCAAATGATAGTATAGATGTGTTGTGAGCTTAGGAAAATGGTAAAGCTGTGCATGTGTAATGAAAGCAGGGAGAAAAAAGAAGAGAAAATCTCCTTCTGCACAGCGAATTCACAAACAGTGATATAAGCATGCTATATTGAAAAAACAATATTCACAAACAGTGATATAAGCATGCTATATTGAAAGTGGGAATAAATACCAAAAAAATCATTTAGTAGAATCAAAGGAGTTGTCTCTGGAGAGATGAAACCGAGGTGGACGTCAATTACTGTTTCTCAGAACCAACCTTGTAAAATTACTTGACCATAAAATACGTGCATGTGCAGGTTTGCTACAAAATCAAAAATAAAACTGAAATAAATTGTTTCAGAAATGGCTTGGTAATTATCCAGGAGCTGGCATAATATGGGAGAAAGTGGACTGGTTTACCAGCAAGACACACTGAATTCAAATGATCACTTCCATCTCTCTATCTAGCTATGAAACAAAAATAAAAATAGTATAATTCAGCCAGTTATTACCGTATACCAGACAATTTATAAAGTTATCATCTTATTACTTTTGGTAATAACAACACCAGTCTTCATAACCACACTGTAAAATGATTACTATTGTTTTCACATTTTTTGGAGGACAATCTGAGGCTTTAGAGAATTTTATTATGTTTCCACATTTACAGAGCAAGGAAGAGAGAGTTCAGAACGAAATAGACTTATGTGTTTCTGAATACAAAAGTCTTTGTAACAGTCTGGAAAGGTTAAATGTTTGCATTGCTTATGTTATTTTCTCCACCCCAGGCAGGGATTTGAGCATAACTGAGATGAAAGAGTGCAGAAAAGTGGGGATAGGCAATCTGTAAGGGAAGGCTGGCATTCAGCCAAAAACGCATTATTAAACCAGGAGCCAGTTGCCACTGTGTGTGACTGGGCTTAATCCTGCTGGGGAAATTCCAGGATCTGGAGAGAAAGCTCCCTTTATAGGTATCCTCTAAGACAGTTCAGAGAGAGGAGAAATTTTGCACAGAATCCCATCAGTCATTAGTACAAGGCTCCTGGAAGGGCGGGCTAGTTAATTTTCTGGAATTTCTGGCTTGCTGAACAGGTAGACTTTGGTGACCAACCAGCCTTGAGTTTGAAGAAAGAGCCAGGGCAGGCAGTTCGAGTTTAACCTGGATATCTCTTAAGTGGCAAAGGCATGAGATGTGGGCAAAACACTGACAGCGTTTGCTGGCAAAGAACTCCCCAATCTCAGTTGATTAACAGAAGGTTATTTCTTTTCTCATCACAACTCAATGAATTGTGTGTATGTGTATGTGTGGGGGGTGGTTTGTGAGCCACAAGGTCATTTTTAGCTTAGGTGTCATTCACAGGTTCCTTGCAGTCTTCCAGAGTCACATAGCCCGTCTTATTTTGGGTCCCATGCCATATAGCTGGGTCAGGAGTCAAGAAAGGGTGGTGATTTGATTCTGCAGCAAGTTTTATGCACATTGGCCAAAAGTCAAGCACAAGGCTGCCTCCTATCTGCACGAAACATTAAAAATGCTGTCTAAACAGTTGCCCTCGGCAAAAACAAATAAAAGCATGGCCAAACTTGGAAAAGAAAGCATTCATGGGACCACTTAAGAAAGACTGAATTGCTAAGGAAGAAGGAGCTTAATGTCAGGAACAGATTGTACAGCTGGTGGGATCTCAATAAAAGTTCTTTTCTAGTGACAAAAAAAAAAAAAGCAAACACTTTATATTTGGTGAGAATCAATCACAGCTATCAAAAATTTATTATACTGTACTATTTCTCATAAGCTCACCTTTATGTGCTATGCATACATGTATTCACACACGTGCACTAACTACACAAACAGAAGTTCCTCTACCTGACCCCTATAAGCTACTCAGTAGAAATTTACCTTCAGAGTTTTAGTGTTCTATAAAGAAATTTCTTTTTCATGCTATTGTTTTCCATAATTTATTCAACATTTAAAGTCAAGAAATCGGCAAAAATATTATTGTACACATTTGTTTTCCCTAAACATCAAGGAACAATTAAAATACATGTGAGGCTGAATATTTTTTTGAAACGAATGGTTCTGTAAACATTTTAAAATGCTATGTATATATCAGCAGAGAAACACATTTCCCTGAGCTGAAAGTTGCTTTCTATGGCAGGTCATTTTCACATTGCGAAGAATGTATTTTGACCGTTACTATCAGATTCACCTTGTTGTGCTGAAAGCCCCTTATGTTTAAGTACAAAAATATCTGAATGTTAGTGAACTAAAGTATCGACTTCATTTTTTTTTTTTTTCTGGTAACTTAGGGAATGTGATGGAAAAATTAAAATATGTTCAAATTATACTAAGACTTTTGAAATCTCCTAAAGTTAATGTTAAAAGAGCACAAAGGTAATAATAAGTTTGCTAGGTAAGCCAGTTCATATCAGTTTTCTGATTTGGCTAACAATCAGGAAAATTGCACAGATAAAATGGTTATCTGTGCTGAATTCCTCTCTTTTCTTTCAACATTTAGAGATGGATAGATAGATAACGGGAGAAAGACAGAGATGTTCTAAAAAAAGAATAGAAATACCATACGAGTCATGATGGTGGGGACTGGCCATACCTCACTTCAGTGTGTCTTCTGGAAGAGAAAACCAAGTGGAGAAAATACACACCAGATTAATCTTGGATTAATCTAGTTCCCTCATCTCCCATGAAGGGTCACCCTTGGGAATAAGTACGGAAGTCATTTTTGTAGCCAAAGCTAATGTTTCAGGAGCCTAATGAGCCTTTACACCAATACTTAAATGCCTATTATGGGAGATAATATTATTGTGCCCTGATTTGATTCACCTGGGCGATACAATTGTGGTTGAATTGCTTTGTGTGTACATTTGATGAGATGATCTAGGCCAGTAGTTCTCAGCCAGGGGTGATTTCACATTCAGGAAACGTTGATGGAGAGATTTTTGGTTGCTAAGACTGTAGGAGGTTATTTTCAGCATCTAGTGGGTTGAGGCTGAGGACGCTGTTAAACATTCTATAATATACAGGATATCCCCTCACAAAAAAGAATCATCTGGTTCCCCCAAATCAATAATAGCAATGTTGAGAAAGCTTCACCTACACATAACAGTTTTTCATACATACATCTGAAAATAGACCCTATTACACATGCTGGAGATTCCAATCAGGGTTAAGTATCCACTTACCAACTCTGGTCTTCCTTCTATTATAAAATAATCAACAACAGATTAGGCATTGGGATGAAACCCATTTCTCCATGCTTTCATTCCTGCTACAGAAAACAAATGAACTGTTATGTAACTCCCTTTTCTTTTTGCTCTGTTTATTCTGGACTCTGACTTTCTACACGCTTCCTGTGTGTGATCCTCCTGGAACTCATCCCTCTCCACACACCTGTGCCAGCCCCATGTGTTACTCACTGCCCTTCAAAGGGAGAAAGACTCAGACCAGTGGAGTGAAGACCCTGTGTGGTAGGTATGAACTTGCATTTCTCCAGGTTACCCCGCCCCCTGCCAGTGTTCTTCCAGTTTGTTTCACTCCATCAAGCAGCCACGGTCATGGGTGAATGGGGACGCAGCAGATAGGACAGATGGCAACGCCTCCCCCTCTGGTTTGAGTTGTTGCTTCCTGCTCTGTTTTCTAAAGCTTTATTTCTGGGCTTGACACATATCACCGGGAGCTCTGATTTGGCTGGCTGGGTCAGCCTTCCGTTTCGTTATGAATGACAGACCTGTTATTCTGTTTCCTATGAAAACTTTACTGTTTTGTAAAGTTGGGCGGACCAGTTATGAAGCTGGAAGTCTGGTCCGAAACTAAAAGCTGGTGTTCTATTTCGAGATGTTCAGCTATCTTTGTGCTGAGAAACTGCAAAGTTTGGGTTCAGGAATTATCTTTTCTGTTTTAAGGCATTGTCAGGCTTCATGTAGCGATTCAACTAGGTGAGGCCAACACTTCAGTCTGAACCCAAACTTTGCAGACTTCCAGCTTTATAACTGGTCCGCCCAACTTTACAAAACAGTAAAGTTTTCCAACCTATTTTACAAATGTAGTTGATGCTCATACATAGTAACATGTTTAACATCACATCCAAAAACAAATGGCAAACAAGGATTAGAGTTTTATCATTTAAGGAGGTAAGATATTAAAAAAAGGGCAAAATGCAGGATTTGAAGTCAGGAGTCAGAAGTGTTAACTTCCAACACTATCTCACTCTCTATGGCTCTTGTAATCTAAGTAAACTATTTCACTTCTCTGAGTTTGAGAACCTCCATCTGTAAAATGAGCAGGTAATGCCAGACTACTTGTAATATTGCAGGAATTACAGGAATGTGTGCGTGTGTGCGTGCGTGTGTGTGTGTATTTATATAGTGTCCACACTATATATATAGTCCATAAAGTTCATGTGCAATTTAAAATAGTGTGCAATTTTAAAATTGCACATGAACTTTATGGACGCCCTGCATATGCATATATATACAAAACACACACATATGTGCATCTATGAGCCCACATCCATGTGTATGTGCATAACACACATATATTCATAGTGCAGCATAGATACCTCCAAACAGCTCAGCTCATTCTCCTCCTATAACTAAATAAAGTAGAGAAACTAAGAGACGTGATTAAAGTCCAGATCATAATTAAGAATGAAGAAACCTCAGTGTAGAATCTTGATCTCTTCTTTTCTAGTTCTCTCAACATAAAAATTTGACAAACATCTCTGGCCCCCTCCTAAGAGTGAAATAAGATGACCGGAACATCAGGACTTTCCAGACCATGGGACATTTTCAGGTGACTCATCCTGGGCTCTTTCTTTAAACTGAACTTCCCTTAGAAAATTAGTAAGTATGATTAATATTTTATAAAAATGTCTAATATAAGGAAATTGGCAAGGTCTCCTTTGTGGGCTCTGCAGATTCCACTTTGGAAATTATCAGTTTTAGGACCTTCAATGGTCTTTCTGTTTTAAGATACTGTAACTAACAAGTCTTTGCCCAGAGTCGATTTAGTTCTATTTATAGATAAGAATCGACTAAAACATTCTACTTTCATGAACCTGGCTTGTATATGATTCATGGTATTTAAATAGCTTAAACCAGCCTAAATGTTAGGAGTGAGTTCAACTTTAGTTAAGAGACCACATTTATGCCATAATTCAACCAATTACTAGTCATAAAAACAGAGAAGATATAATATACAAAATTCTTTTCTGAAGTTGAAATCTCTTTGTTTATTCACACGTATACACAATCAGAAATTGGAGTCTACACTTACTTTCTATAACTCCATGAAAGTAGAAAATAGTCTTAATACTGAGAGAGTATAGTTCATTCAGTGCTTTATTAAAAATAGGTATTTGGAGCAAAATAAGGGTTTAATAAAAGATTGTTGAACTATCAACAGAATGAATTACAGAGTTTTGAATGGTTTATTATTGTAGCTTAGAAAGGATAATATGACTTACCTGTTCATTATGACTTATATAACTATCAAAATAATTAATAAATGTCTACTGGAAGCCATCTATTTATGATGGATCTTCAGCTATAAAATTCTGCTTTTTATAATTAGGAGAGATCTCAAAGAGTTAAAAACTATTGAAATATGCTTTGATATTCTTTAAAAATGCGATGTGTTTACTACACACTTGTAAAGTGTGAGATCTGAGGCCAGGCCCTGAGAAGCCAAAAGCACCTTAGGGCTTTTTAAAAGACATCTGAGTTTTGGTAAACATTTTATGCAGTCTCTATAGTAATTTTTTAACTGAAGTTCCAAGTAACCTTTAGGTCCAACAAACAACAAGCAAATTGTATTTTAGCTTATTTGAAGTGGGAAGTAAGGAAGAGAATAAATTGTATTTTTCATCTAGGAAAGAAATTCAAGTTCCTGGCATGATGCTGTTCATTGGTAAAAATTTAGACTGGTGTTTAAAGAATTAATGTTTGAGCAACCTTTAAATATAAGAAAATGTGACTACTTTGGGGAAGCTGAACTGAAAACTCTCCAAGTGTATACATTACTGGTTCAAAGTCATTATTAATTTCTGCTTTCTTTGTAAAATAATTTTTACAATGGGAATTATCCACATATTTAAAGATGGCATTATATTTGCTTCATCAAATAGTTAGCATATATGTTTTAATCATTTTTATTTCATTCCCCTTCTCACTAAATTTCCTACATAGTATCTGAAAGCGTATTTTCAAATTTAGGCAGACTACAAATGTATTCCTGGTTCTGATACTAATTATATGACCACAGGCACATTACTTAATTACTTAACATTTCTAATACTGAGTTTTCTTATTGAAACATATTATAATATTTCATGTACTTCATGGAGTCACCCTGAGAAATAAACCATGTAATGTATATACAGCACTTAGGATATATTGCCTGAAAATTTTATGTACTCAACACACTTATTTTTTTAGGGATTTTATTGGGAGAGGTATTTTAGGAGTAGCCTTAATTCTATCACTAGTAGATACTAAATTTGTTTCAAATTTGAGATTTTGATAATGTACTCCTCAAAGTGGCATGATATTTTAGAAAATATTTTATAAATTATTACTTTATAAAAGATCATAAGGTCTTTTTTATCAATTAAGCCATAGCTTGTTTATATGTGTGAGTGAATACATGACAAATATTTAGCTAATATTTTTAAAAATATAAAGTAGGAATTAATTTATTTAAAGTAATGATGACTCTGAGGCTATTAAGCAAACAGTTTACTTTTATCTGAAGGTAACTATATTGTTTTGTATGTGCTACAGCAGATTAGTTATTGCAGGAAGCAATTTATGAGATGAAAGTCTACATACAGAAATGTTTTTCACTGTTAACATTTGGGATCAACAACAGTGAAGGGGGAGTGAATAAAACAGGAAAGGGCAGAAGATGTTGGACTGTGATGTGGTAACAGTAAAAGTTTTAGCCAATCTGTTCCTGCATTGATTAGTCATTGAATGAAGGCTACCCCAAGGACAGGGCAAGTTCTTGGGTGAGGTAGTTCTCTTAAGGCAAGGACAATCCCTGGGAGGATGGAGGCTTCACGGGACGCAGTATGTGATAGCAATCTGGATTCCATTTTCATGTGCTCACATCTGCCCCATTTTTTTTTTTTTTTATTATAGATAAAAATATGCACCATAGATGTGGCCCAACCCATCATCCTCCCTCCACCCAAACCTCCCCCCTCCCTTCCCCTTCCTTGGTCCTTTCTTCATAGTCTTGTGGTATAGTTGGGTTATAGCCTTCATGTGAAAGCTATAGTTTAGCTTCATAGTAGGGCTGAGTACATTGGATACTTTTTCT
>CAUYPK010081276.1:0-59184 GCA_963574355.1 Loris lydekkerianus
CACACGTCACTTTTAAATTTTTTTTACTATTTTCTTTTCTTTTCTTTCTTTCGTTCTTTCTTTTTTTTGTTTTTTTTTTTTTTTTTGAGATAGAGTCTCAAGCTGTCACCCTGGATAGAGTGTTGTGGCATCACAGCTCACAGCAACCTCAAACTCTTGGTTTTAAGAGATTCTCTTGCCTCAGCCTCCCAAGTAACTGGGACTACAGGTGCCCGGCACAAGGCCCGGCTATTTTTTTTTTTTTTTTTTGGTTGCAGTTGTCATTGTTGTTTTAGCTGGCCCAGACCAGATTCGAACCCTCCAGCCTTGATGTATGTGGACGGCGCCATACCCACTGAGCTAGGGGCTCTGCCCTATTTTACTATTTTCTTATAAAACTTCTATGCCTCACTGCTGCAGATAAAAGGAAGAAGATCGGGGCTATACAGGTGGGGCAAGTCTGTCTAATTCTAATGCAGAAGACTTCTAGATAAATAAAAAGGCAGAAAGGAAAAAAAAATCAATAAGCTTGGCAGAGAGTGGGGCAGACACCACCAAGCATTGGCCCAGATTGCTGTGTGCTATTGCCAAGACCAGAATCTTCCATCTCTCCCAACCTGCATGTGCAAAGGTCAGTGCTGAGTGACTCTGGGAGCTGGAATTAAGTATTCCATGATGCGGTTGCTATGGTGACAAGAGGGGATCAGCTAAGGTAGAAAGGTATTAGGAGCATTGTATTATAAGGATAAACCTGGAACATACAAGTTTTTGCAGCAACTTATTCTTATGAGTTAGTTTTGGCATTTCTCTTTACCTCCTTCCATAATGCTGGAACACATCACAAAGCTAATGAAAATGTGTATTCCAAAATGTTTTCTGACTAGAGGGGTCTCCATTACTGCTAATTTTTTTATATCTTCTGGTAAGCAACTAGAAGCTGGAGGAGGTAAATGTCTGACAACCCCTTTACCATCTCCTGTAGCTCTTCTTCAATAATAATATGTGGACCAATATTGGGCTGGGAAGCAGGACACTGCTAGGATGGCTCCCCTTACAATGCCTATCTGAGAAAGCTCTATGCAGTCAGTAAAATTTACTGTTTTTCTCTAGCCAAAACCTGGTGGCAAGCCAGTGTGCCCCTGAACCCCTTCATAGAGCAGCTGCTTTAGAAATCTTGCAATTCTTTCTCTGCCCCATTGAGATATAAATTTTCTACTAGATAGAACTGTCTCCTTAAGGATCTGAGAACCATCTCTTTGAAATACAAGCTTTCAAGGAGATAGTTCTCACTCCCTGCCTGTGTGAGGATAGGCCCGAACTTTGGTGGACACCTTGCTCCTACTTGTACCCTGTCCTAAGATCTGAGACATTTGTTCTTTCACCTAAGCACCGATTATCAAACCCAGACAGCCTAGTCATAGCGGCCAGTCCCCCCTTAGGCCCTTCAGTGCCTTTTCTCCGCACATCCCAGCATTTAAACATTCTCCTGCCTGTTGGTTTTCGGAGTTGTTTGCAGAGGTCTCTCCCTCCATTATAATAGTTATCATTGAATTACATCTGGTTTTGCTGCCTTTAACAGGTGTCCAGCCTTTTTTCTCTCTGGCAGTACTGACTGTTTATGTTTTGGCAACTTTCAGATCCTTCCATTTCTGATCTACATACTGAATACGATTGTGATTTTATCTCACAGGATTCCTGTTTTCCCCATAGTTCTGAATTCCACTTATTGTTCATTTCCTTGTGCTTTTCTTACCTGCCTGAGCCTGAAATATCTTTTCCTGGCCTTGAAATATGCCTGTTGAGCTCTGTTGCATCTCTCGTCATAGGCCTGACAAGTTGATAGGTTTCAGGGAACCAATTAAATCGACAACAGGAGGCACATAAAACACTTAAAAGGAAAAGAAATTCATCCCTAATTTACAACCCATATGATTTTATTCTTATCCTTTTGGAAACTCTTTTCTTTTTTAGTTTCGAGAAACTATTTCTTCACTTATATCCACCCATATTGTATCTACTAACTACCAAATTTAACACAATTGTATTGCTTATCTTTATGAAAAGATCTCATCTTCCCTTTTTTATTTCTATTGGTTCTTAAAAATAAAATAATGGGGAGGTGGTAGGTGTGAAGTGAGGTGGAAACTCCAAGGAGATAAGCTGTTTAATTTTGTCACGAGCTCTATTTGATTCTCTAGGAATCTGTCTTACAGCGTGGACAGCGTGACAATGTTGGAATTCCCTCTGCTTCTAATCCTTTAACACCTTTTAGACTGCTTAAAGGAAGCAAATGGTGCCTTGACTTAGCCAAGAAAATGATCCAAATCTCCAAATATAAACTACTTTCCATTTTGACTTTCTAGCATTTGCTCACCAACTAGAGAGTAACATGGTAACAACAGAATGACTACCTTTTCATCCTATGGCCAGCATCATATTTTTATTATTATTATTTATTAAATAGTAGTATTGACGAAGCTCTATTTATAAGTTGTAGTGATGTTCTGTGTACTATAAAGATCATATAATCAGGCTGTAAAGTAATAATATGAATTTTACATGCTGCCAATTAATCCAAAGCTCTGGCTTTAGAACTTCTCTCTTACTTCCCTTAATTAATTAACAACTCTTTGTTAAGAGGCTACTCTATCTCTGCATGGTACTAAACAATAACAAGATTTGTTAAGAGGCTACTCTATCTCTGCAAGGTACTAAACAATAACAAGAGACCCAAACTTTAAGCAATGGGGCAAAATAAGACTCCACCAATGAGGTTTTTACAATGTAGTCAGTGAGATGATACTAGCATGCATGTTTATAAAACAATTAGGAAACAGGGAAGAATATACTAAGTAAAAACATGTAGTAAGATGCTCTGACTTCTGTCAATCTGGGGGTGGGGGGGAAATGGAAGAAATAGAATATGTGTTCCTTATTTAAAGGAGCTCACAATTTAATTGAAGAAACAATAGATGATACACACATGAATTTAGTTTGTGTTTGTCAAGTAAATTGTAAATTGCTAGAACACATAGTGAACAGGTGAACCAAAGGGACACTAAAGCATCAACAAAAAGTCAAGAAGTAATGGGATTGTAAGTATTGCCAGCACACCCCTTTCTCATCTCCCATCCCCCAAAGAAATATCTCTGCAGCCGGGAAGCAAAGGATAAGTATTTCTCAGGTCCCAGTAGGTTATGTAGGATTGCATACAATGACAACAGAGGAGCTTGTACTTTTAAGATTGTTTTGTGTTCTGGATAAGTCTATACTAGCTATCTACAGCATATGAGATGTTAGAGAGAAATCAATCAAAGACAGTGCAGGTCTGCAGAGGACTGATACTGTACCTCCGCCATTGCTTTTCCCTACACCTGGTCTGCACATACTACCCTTACCTAGGAACACCTAAAACAATACATGAAATATAAAGCAACTTCTTCTTAACAACTTAAACCACTTTAGAGAAATATGATTTGTCACTTTGCAAACTTGTATTAGTGATCAGTGTAAAATTAGTAAGGGTAGACTCTAGAAACAATTCCAGAAATTCTACGACTTTACCAACCTAATATTCTTTAGAGCAAGATAGCAAGATTATTTGCTATTACAATCAAATTATAACTAAGACTTAATTTTTCGTATTTCCCACATATAATGCAATTTCCTTCTATTATTGCTAAAACTCTAATTTTATCTATATATAAGATACATTATCTTAATTACCAAAAAATAACACCAAATATACCTGTGTGTGTGTGTGTGTGTGTGTGTGTGTGTGTGTATTTTTTAATTTGTGGGCTCCAATACAGGATTTACAAACACTTTATTTCCAACTTCCCACTAAACATTTTTTAAATAGTGACTTTACCAAAAGTATGTCACTTTAAAATTACCTACATAACTATTGGACAATTTCCACAGCTTAAAAAAATGACTTGAAACTGCAGCTTTAAATGAGAAACTAGTAAAACTAAAATCCATCTCATTTTAATTTGATTTGCCGAAAGGAACACAAATCTTCAGAGATGAGAAACTCTCAATTCTTTTCATCATCACTGAAAATTGTAATAATAAATCCTCCTGGAAGCCAGAGTCTCAAACTCAAGTGATTTAGAAAAATAAAAAAACTTTAAAAGCAGTTGGATTAAGAATTCTCTACAACACAGATGCACTGACAACATTCTCTGGGCACAGGGACCAGACAGTGATGGTTTTGATTTTTCTGTGCTACTGTTGATTCAGACTGGTTGAAAAGCAATTCAGCCCCACTGGCCAAGTGACCCAGGCAGACTTACTGATGGGGAGGACTAGTGACAGAACCCCATCTCACTCTTGAAAGAATAACAAAGGGAAGTACTGTGTGCCTGCCCACCTCACTGCATGGTACCCATTTGTTTGGTCTTGTTGGGTTTGTTTTAATCCTGTGGCTATAATAACCATCCTCTCTCAACTCTCTCTTTTCTATTTCTAGGTAATGCTACATTTGACAGGAGGATACCTGTACTCTGTCCAGCTATATTTTATGTTGTCTCCAAACACACTATGGAAACATCTGCAGATGGCTCAGACATTCCCAACTTAACTATTCAACTATTTGGTCATCCAAAATGTATCTTTAAAAAAAAACCTCTGCTGGCTGAGTGCAGTAGCTCACACCTAACATCCTAATACACTGGGTGGGTGGGGGGGGGTTATTTTAGCTCAAGGGTTCGAGACCAGCCTGAGCAAAGCGAGACCCAGCTGGATGGGTGGTGCATTCCTGTAGTGCCAGCAACTCTGGAGGCTGAGGCAGGAGGATCACTTGAGCCCAGGAGTTTGAGGTTGCTGTGAGCTAAGCTGAGGCCCTGGCTCTCTAGCCCAGATGACAGAGCAAGACTCTATCTCAAAACCAACCAACAAACAACAACAACCATGAAAATACTGCCTTTCATCCTCCTGGCTGAAAGTTCAACAAGAAGAATGATAAAAACCTAGACACTAAAACATGATATGTATTTTTATTTGAGTGTGAAGCCACTCTTGTTTAATAAATGCTCAGAATTCTAATCACTTAGTACATTTGAACAGTGTTTTGTGCTCTTGAGCTCAATCCTGTGCTCATTCTTCTTGCCACAGAGTATGATGGAGATGCTCTGAGATGATGGGATAAAACAGTAACACTCTCTGGGGTTTCTCAGAGAAAACCTCCCTATCCCCAGCACACTTTGCCTCTCTCAAGAGGAATCAAAAATTATGCTTCTCTCTTCCCCCTGCTCATAATTCAAGGCTACTTTTACTTCTTGCATGGTTATGGAAACACAGATGCAAGCTTTAATTTTCTTTTTCTTGCTCTCTCTCAACTTACACATCATCAGAAAATCCATCTATTTATCTTCTCTTTCCCACCCTTCTACATCTTTTCTTTTCATGACAGACATCAAAAACAGAATTAATCATTGAGAGCTCAGTTTCAAAAATCTCGAAGTCATAAGAGGAAATTAGATATTTCAAGGACACAATTCAATTAATTTCTCCAGGGCTTTGAAAATATCCAGAAACCCCTTTAAAATCTCCACAAAATTCTTTTTTTTTTTTTTTTTTTTCATTTCTTTATTTTTTATTGTTGGGGATTCATTGAGGGTACAATAAACCAGGTTACACTGATTGCATTTGTTAGGTAAAGTCCCTATTACAATCGTGTCTTGCACCCAAAAGGTGTGGCACACACCAAAGCCCCACTCCCCTCCCTCCTTCCCTCTCTTTGCTCTTCCTTTCTGATTTCATTTCTTTCTTTTTATTTTTTTTTTCTTTTTTAAGCAGGAACTCAACTTTATTGTGTCAAGCAGCCGCTTATATAGAGCGTGGGGAAGGGGCGGGGAAAGAAGGCGGGGGAAGAGGTGCGTGACAGGGTTGGGCCAGTGGCATGGTACCACATTGGCTGTATCTAGGTAGAGGTTCTGCATCCTCTTCTGGGTAAATCTGCCTTTCCTTCAAATCAGCATTCAAGATACATTTTAAAAGTTCTCATTTAATTTTACTTCTTTTTCTTTTATTTAATTACTAGACTTACAAGAGTTTTATTTTCAACACATTTTCATGGCAAATGTACACTATTTCAGATACATTAAGGCTAAATAGTCTTTTGTGGATGAGCCTCAGGGGAAATATACCAAGCATTTGTAAGTCTTTCTGTGGGAACATGAATTCTGAGTTTAAAACAACTGATTTACAAATGAACATTAGGATAGCTATCCATTTGTAAGTGGAAGACATCTTTTACCCTACAGTTTCTGCATTGTAAGCTGTAAGCCTGACAAGGTCATTCAATGGAACAGCCCTAGAAACAGTTTTCTAGTGCAGGACATGGTTAGGAACCTGAGTTAGCTGGCAGCAGGAAAACACATGCCCTGGGGATATCTGGACCTCCCTTACTTCTTTGACCTCTCACTCCCTCAAAAAGGGAGTCCTAGAGAATGTGGTATCAGGTTCACCATGACACTGGCCTTGAACTTAGAAAAGTAACTTAACTTCATAGTTTACTCATCTACAAAATGAGAAAAACAACCTGATGGAATATTGCAACAATAAGAGGTGTATATGCAGAGTTTGTAATGGTATCCTATATTTATAATAAATGACTAACAAATAGAACTATGTTTATTGGTGCAAAGCATTGATTAGAGTGGGAAAGACTTAGGATTAAAATCAATTTAATGCAACAAAAAACAAGCATTGAGTTCTTATGATCTAGGGATCACTGTGCAAAGGACAATAGGGAAATACAAATTTGCATAAAGGCAAGATGGTGTAGCCTAGAGGTGATTCAGCTCCTCAGATGATAATATCAACCACCTCTGATCTGATGACGTCTACTTTATTTGACCTTTACAATGCTTAAAATTTTGAATTAGTTTTCAATATTTAGAAGCCGGAACATCTTGCATGAAAACCAAAATGTTCAGATTCTCTTTAAAAAAATGTGCACTGGCGTTTTTCGCATGGCCATAATCAGGTGACGCTGAAAGACAGTTGTCTTCTGTGAGGCCTCCATCTCACTGCACACTCCACCCAGTATATTTCATTGATTTACCTGCTGACCCCACTAAGCAACTGAGCTTGTAATTCTTCTTTTGGATAATACGTTAAAAGAATATCCTTTAAAGAATCCTTTACCACTTACTATTTTCATAATACCAAATGCTGGGCATGGTGGCTCACATTTGTAATTCCCTCACTCTGGGAAGCTGAGGTGAAAGCATCATTTGAGCTCAGGAGTTTGAGATCAGCCTGCGCAAGAGTGAGACCCCATCTCTACTTAAAATAGAAAAACTAGCTAGGCATTATAGAATTGCCTGTAGTCCCAGCTACTGGGGAGGCTAAAGCAGGAGTATCACTTGAACCCAGGAGTCTGAGGTTACTGTGAGCTAGACTGACACTATGCAGCTATCTAGTCTGGGCAACAGACTGAATCTCTGTCTCCAAAAATAAAAATGTCTATTTATTTTAGAAAGTCAAAATGAATCCACATCACAAGAACTCTACAGTCAACAACTGTACATTGATAGGCATCTATCAATATATGTATCAATGATATATTGATAGACATCTATCAATATAAGGCCCTAAAATAGAAACTAAAGAGTTGTTTTTCAAAGTGGATAGGCAGTTGCTTAAGGTCTATATTATGAGTACTAATAATAATGGTTCACATTTAGTAGTGCTTAGTGCCAGGGTTTAGTCTAAACTTCTTATCTATATTAATTCATTTAACGTTTAACCCTCACATGTACTCTTAGAGATAGATATTATTTTTCTCTCATTCAGCATAAAATAAAACTGAGGCAACACCCAAAGAAATTATGTAAACTGTCTAAAATCATGCAATTGGGAAATATCAGAGCCAGAACTCAAACCAGGCAGTCTGGTGCCAGGAAGGACCTGTGTTCATGTCTATTGTGTAACATCGACCCTTCAAAGTGGGGGTGAGAGCCCACTGTATTGTGGCTAAATAAAAATACACATATACACACAAATATTTATGTAAACATCATACATAATGTGAATGAACCACACATATGTATATATATGTATATATATATATGCATGATTATGCTCTTTATTTTTTCCATTGATAAAATGCACAGTCAGCATCAGATCGCTTTAATTATTGTGACTTGATTGAGTGTCCTGATACATTTCTTGGCTATTCTCAAACACATTCTCTTCCAAAAAAGTTTTAGAATACATTTGTCAGGTCCATTAAAAGTTCACATAGGGAATTTAATTGGGATTGCATTAAATTTGTACATTAATTTGGAGGAAATTATTATCTTAATAAAATTGGTCTGAGTTGATCTCAGGAGAAGGGTAGAAGGGAATGGCCACTGTTCATTGACAGATATAAAAGTATAACTAGATAGGGGGAGTACATTTTAATGTTCTACAGAACTATAGGTTGACTACAATTAATAACTCATTGTATATTTTCAAATAGCTAGAAGAACAGATTTTGAATGTTCCAACACAAAGAAATGATAAGTATTTGAGGTTTTAGATATGCTAATTACCCCAATTTGATCATTACAGATTGTTACACATGTAATAGATTACCACACTATACCCCCAAATATGTACAATTATTATGTCTTAACTATGAATAATAATAATAAAAGCTTTCTATTACTTTAGGTTTAATCATTTAAAAAAATTAAGTCTTTCTGTCCTACCACAGAGTAAGTACAAGTATCTATGGGGTAAAATTGCCAGGGCTTGATGAATTGGAAATGAGTGATAAGAAACAGATAAGCTTGTAGGTGCCTTGTCTCTTCATGAATGCTCCCCCAATCTGCTCAAAAACCCTGTGATCTATATATGAGGAAGGGCTGGGGGCAAGAAAATCATCTTTATAGGATGAACAATTTGCAGCGTAGAAAGGAATAGAAAAGCTCCTCAAAGTGGCATACTCTGAGCTATAACAGAAATGGTGGAAGATAACTAGCAGCAGAGTAAGGAGTTCCACTAGCAGAAATCAAGATAGGCTGAGAGAAATCATGGGACACAAGAAAGAAAAACATATGTGCACTAACATCTACTGAATGCTTACCCTCACCCAGGCCCTGTGCTAAGAACTTGGTACATGTCCTTCTCACAGCACCTTAAGATGGTTAGGTGATGCTGTCCTTATTTTAAAGGTGAGAAGGTCAACATTCAGCAAAGTAACTTTCCCATAGTCATGGAACTAGGAAATATTAAGAGCAGAATTTGATCCAAGGTCTCTGAGTCCAATGCCCATGATTGTTGTGCTTTATATAGAATGCAGTGGGTTCCCTCCAAATAGGTGGGGGCAGTTTTATATAGTAGAATGCAGTCATGGGTAAAAGTAGGATATAAATAAAATTAAAAATAAAAAATACTTTTGCTTTGTGAAGGACAACTGCTAAGAGAACACAGAGACAAGTCACAGAGTGGGAGAAAATATCTACAAATCTGATGTCTAATTCAGTCCTGGGCTTCCTCTCCTGGTTTTTAGATGATAAGAGGTGCCCTCTGTGGCAGCTCTGACAGACACAAAGGTCATCTTACACAGATTTGAAAAAAATAAGATAATGAGCAGTACTACTCCACATATAGCAGTTCCTCTAAATAGATGAGTATTTAGAGCAAGAGAAATTAATGTAATATACTCTAAGAATAGGTAGACCAGTTCTATATAGCAGGGAACATAGTTATGGGGAGAAGTAGAATATAAATAAAATTTAAAATGAAAAATATTTTGGCTTTGTGAAGGACACTATTAAGAGAATGAAAAAACAATTCACAGACTGAAAGAAAATATTTGCAAATCACATATTTAATAAATGATTTATATCATATATATTTATACTTTTAAAATTCAGCAATAAGAAAATAAACAACCCAATTAAAATTGGGCAAAAGAACTTAGCAGACTTCTCACAATAGAAAATACACAAATAGAAAATAAGTATATAAAAAGATACTCGACATCATTTGTCATTACATAACTACAAAGCACCAAGATACATGTCTATAAAAGTGACTGAAATCTAAAAACAAACAAATAAAACAAAACAGTCCCCCCCCCAAAAAAAAAAAAAAAACAAAACAATCATGCTGGTGAAGCATTCTCATTCATTGCTAGTCAGAATGCAAAACAGTACACCCACTCTGGAAGACAGACAGTTTTTTAGTTTCTTACAAAGCTAAATAAAGACTTTTCCTATTCCCCACCAGTTACACTTTTAGTTATTTACCGAACCGATTTGAATTTATGTCCACACAAAAACCTACATGTGAATGTTTCTAGGATATTTATTCATGATCACCAAAACTGGAAGCAATGAAGAAATTTTACAAAAGATGAACATGTAGACACAATGACACATCTATAGAAAATATAATTAGCAGTAGAGGGGAATGGGCTCTTAACCCATGCTACAATGTGGATGTATTTTAAATGCCTATCACTGAATAAAAGAAATCTATCTGAAAAAAACTACATACTCCACAACTCCATTCATATAACATTGTGGAAAAGGCAAAAATACAGAGACAAAAAACTGCTCAGAGCTTTCAAGGGATTTGGAGAGGGGGATGGTTGACTAGGTGAAGCACAGGAGATTATTTTAGGGCCATGAAAATATTCTGCATCATACTGTAGTAATGGATACATGACACTGTATTTGTCAAAAAACAAAGAGTAAATCTTAACGTTTAAATTTTTTTAAAAAGTTAGTATATTGGGAGATCCCAGGACACAATGTATACTTTGACAAAAGAGTGTAACTGTATAATAAATGTATAACATAACCTCAGTGAAAAGAGTAGGTTATAGAACTCTTAAGTACCTGGAAAGTAGAAGACTAATGGCAAAGGGAGATGGACTTAAGCACTGCACACTAGTTGATAAAGTTGTTTCTCAAGGGGATAGGAGTTAACGATTCTGAAACCATCCTTCATGTATGAATGCCTGATGAAACAAGCAAGTAAATGAATGATTGTTGGAACCAGGTTTCTCACTGTAAGATTGAGAGAATATACACAAGCAAAGAGAGAAGGCTAGAATAATCCATGTGGTGCAATGTTAGAGAACATCAGTATGAATTTGCGTTTATATAGTTAATATAAATATAGAAGCATAGATACAGAACTAACTATAGATATAAGATGTGCACATATGTGGGTTAGCATACACATATTTCCCAGCTCTAAAGAAGGCCTAGAAGCAACAACACCCCTGTGTGTGCCAGCAAACCCATCTCCCAGATCTTAGTTTCAAAAAACATTCTCCGATAAAAGGAACCAGTGTCCCTGGGGAAATAGTAGATTCTAGAGCTAGGGCAGGGATTATATAGTATAAGAAAATGCTCAAAGGCTTGGCACCCGTAACTCAGTGGTTAGGGTGTCAGCCACATACACTGAGCCTAGTGGGTTCAGACCCAATCTGGGCCTGCTAAACAACAATGAAAACTATAGCAACAGCAACAACAAAATAGCTAGACATTGTGGTGGGCGCCTGTAGTACCAGCTAATCGGGAGTCTGAGGCAAGAGACTCACTTAAGCCCAAGAGTTTGAGTTTACTGTGAGCTGTGACACGACAGCACTCTACTGAGGATATTATAGTGAGACTCTGTCTCAAAAAAAAAAAAAAAGAAAGAAAAAAGAAAAAAAGGAAAATGCTCAGAAAGCAAAATTGATAGGGTTATGCAAAGAGAACTGGAGCTAACATTAAGGAGTTCCCAATGGCCAGCATGAGAATAATTTGAGCAACAGAATAAACACAATAGTACATGATTTGATCCAAAATGTAAAGTAAATATTCATGAGTTGATAGTGATAGAAATAAATGATTGAATAGATAAATAAACAGAGGTAAGAGAGAAGTAAAGAAACAAATCTCTGAACAAGAAAATTTAAAATAATTGATCTGAATACCTTCCCCCTCAAGAAGATGAAGTGTAACCCCACATCGTGTTATGTATAAGCTGTGACTAATAATTTGCCACCAAGGGGGGAGTTAGAGGAAAAGAGTATTTTAGAATAGAGAAAATTGAAACACTATCTTAACCAAGTGATCAAGGTTAACATCGAAATGATAAGTCATGTTGATAGCATGTCCCCTTGTTATAATATGACTTGGATAGTATATCACTTCTGAGGTCTTTCTCCCCCAAACCCATAACCCATGTCTAACTATAAAAAAAGAAATCTCAAAAACCCAATTTGAGGAACATTCTACAAAATAACTGGCTAGTGGTCCTCAAAATGGTCATGGTCATCAAAAACAAAGTCTAAAAAATTGTCACTGTTCAGAGGTAGCTAAGGAGACATGACTGAATGTAATGTGGCATCATAGAAGGAATCCTGGGAATTAAAAAAAGGAGGTTAAGAAAAAACTAATGAAATTGAACAAAGTATGTAATTTAGTTAACCCTAAGATACCAATGATAGTTGCTCAGTTGTTACAAACATACTACAGTAGTATAAAATATTAGTAACAGGGGAAATGATGCTTGGGTGTGTGGAAACTCTGTATTATCTTTGAAACTTGTCTGTAAATATACAATTACTGTAAAATTTAAAAATTTGGTCTTTATAAAAGAGGAAAACTACCTGCAGTGCAAGATAATGTTTTGTTCCAGTAAAGCTCTACATCTGTTTGCTTGAATCATCCTAGTCAAGCCTTTTTTGACATCAGCACACTCTGTTCCAGGTTGTTCTCAATCATAATGAGTTTGAATGAACACCATACATAGCACAGCTTTTCTATTCAGCAAGAGGATTTCTGTCATAAATGGCTGAGGGTCCAGTATCTCCCACTTCCTAACCAGCTCTCCCCTTCCACATCTCTTCTTTCCATTCTTCATGCAGCTGAACATTAAAGCAATCTTCTATCATAATCACTTATGTATCAGGAACTTCCATATATTGTTTCTATTCCTCCAATTTACAGATGAGAAAACTGAGACCAGAGTATTTAAGTGACATTTCCAAAGTTAGGTGATGTTTCAGAATAGATGTCTGATCAAAATGAAAAGCAGGCATTTATCTCCCACACACAGGCCCCTGTGTTTCCCTTCCCTTCCCTTCCCTTCCCTTCCCTTCCCTTCCCTTCCCTTCCCTTCCCTTCCCTTCCCTTCCTTTCCCTTCCTTTCTCTTTCTTCGTTTTTTTTTTTTTTTGTTTGTTTGTTTGTTTGTTTTTTTGTGAGACAAAGTCCCACTCGTATCACCCTGGGTAGAGTGCTGTGGTGTCATAGCTCACAACAAACTCAAACTCTTGGCCGCAAGTGATTCTCTTGCCTCAGCCTCCTGAGTAGCTGGGACTATAGGTCCACACTCAGTTAGTTTTTCTATTTTTAATAGAGATGGGATCTCATTCTTGCTCAGCCTGGTCTTGAACTCCTGAGCTCAAGCAATCCTCCCACCTCAGCCTCCAGAGTGCTAGGATTACAGGAGCGGGTCACTGAGCCCAGCTTGCTGTGTTTTTCTTAAAGCTTTCTAGTTCCTCTTCTTCAAGCATGTGCTAACTGGGTGGGGGTGCATGCTAACTGGGTGGGGTGTGCTAACTGGGGTCTGTGCTAACTGGGGGGGTGCATGACTCCAAACTTCATCAGAGCTCAGCTGCTGAAAATCATAAGAAACCCAAATGCTAACTCATTCAGATGAAGCTTTACATTGATGAGTTTAAAGAGACTGAATAAACTCTTTATGTTACAACATGACATGAGCTTTTAATATTAACTACTACCTATTTTACAGATTGTATTTGTTGCTAAGCACTAACACAAACATTTAGATGCTCTTACCTCAACCAGTACTATGAATGCTTCCAAAACAGTGGTATAAAAAGCAGCATAAAACACATCATAATCATGGAAATCATCTGCATTAAACTCACATTTACTGTGAATGTGGCAGTTATTTTTCATCTATAAACAATTATATCTCAATTACTTACTCTCTGCTAGGAAACATTCATCAAAAACTCTCATTTAATTGATGTAAGAATGCATTTTGTTCAGAGAGAAACATAATCTCTAATTTGGACTAATTAAAGGAAAAAGCATTCTGAATTAATGAAAGGCTGGTATCTATTAAAAAAATGCATCCTTATTAGCTTCATATACACAAAGTAACACCAACTAAGCCACAAAGCTTATAGTAGGAAAAGAAGGATTTAGAAAGAAAATTGTTCTGTAGTGAATAGATGAGTCACGTATATTGTTCTCTATTTTCCATAAAATGGTGACTTGAAAACTTTTGTTTCATAAATAGTTTAAATGCACCCCTTGCATTATCCTTTTTAAATTTTAAATTTTCTCAACAGTTCTTTTCAACTATGCAGTTATAATAGGTACCTCTAAATCATATATTCAGAATTATTGCATTTCAGACAAATGAGTTTTTTCTGTAGGGAGGAAATGGTTTTAGCTAAAGCTTAAATATATCAACTAATCTTAAATTATATGCAAAATTTCTATAGATTGTAAAAAGTTTGTACTATACTAAAACACAAGAAATGATTGGTGCTTACATTTAATTTTATTCATTTAATAAATTAATATTAATTTAATTTTTCATTTTCCAAAAAATGAAATAAAAATAAAAAGCATAATAATAATAAATAAATAAAATAAATAAATAAAAATAAGAATAAATAAAAAGCATAAATTTCCACACAATATATGCTCTTAGAATAAATAAATAATAAATGAATAAATAGGAGTCATTCCAAATGTATTTGGTGGCAATGGTATGATCTTCAGAAAATAAAGTACTCTGTTTTCCTTTCCAGCCTTGTTACCATCCAAGCATAGTGCTGCTTATAATCTGCAGGAGAAAATAGAAGACCTGTTCTTTGCTAGCACACCTTGGTAGATGGTTTGTAAAAGGATTTGAAAAGATGATAATGGATTAAATGTCACTACACCTTCTGCACTGTCTGTCTGCTAAGGAAAAATCCATCACAAGATGAACCAGGACAGCCCAGCAAGATCCCCAGGAACAAATGACAGGGGAAAGTCACAATGATAGCAGGATATAACTTTCTTCACTATCACTCACAGAAAAAACAAAACAAAAAAACAAAACAAAACAAAACCACACATTAAAGTAACAAAAGAAGGTATTGTATTAAATAACAAAATAAGAAAATAAGCATTAAGTATTTTGTAGTAAACATATAAAGATTCTATAGTGAAAATGTAGTGGAGTGTTGGTAATACCTTATAAACTAAATCACTATCCACTGTTATTTCACTTAAATTGCTTTTTTCCTTTTGGATTTTGAAATTAAATATAGTCCACTGTGAAGTCCCTTGTCACACAGAAGATATCATTACCTTGGCAATCCCAAGCAGAACCCATTGGCTTTGCTCATATTAAGAAACAGGATAAGCCCAGGGAAAAGGAAAAGTATATATTTTATGAAATTGGTCAAGGTGACTTCCAATATATATAGGGACTGGAATCAAAAAGGTCTGGAATTATATATAATATATATATAAATATATATATATATAATATATATATATGAAATTTCCACACAATATATGCTCTTAGAATAAATAAATCATATATATATATGTATATGTATATATATCGTATATATATATATATATGTATATATATATGTCATATATATATACATATATATATATGTGTATATGATTGCCCCTGGTCTCATAGACCTTTTTGATTCCAGTCCCTATAAGTAGATCCTATATAGATCTTTCCAGACTTTAACATTTTGACCCCTGATGTTGCCAGTCAGCATGTAACATGTACCATGGACTGATAGAATCAGAGATGTGGATAGTTCCAGTCTAGGTCACTAGAGGAAAACCAGTGCTAGTACAATAGCCAGACCACTGGCTACATCACCCAGTGGTGTGTGTTAAACATTGCAGCTGGCCCAGCTGGCCAAGAGCAAAGGGCCACGGCAATAGTAAAGCCACGCCTAATGTAGGAAATGGCAGGGGTGGTGAACCAAGTGTTTTCAGCCTTCTCGTGCAAACATTTTCTTAGCTCATTCTGTGCTGCATGTTTCTTAACATTTTTGAAATTTTACTCAGTTAGGAAAGGTAGTAGCAATTCTCCTGTATTAATCTCCTCTCTCTAAGCCCAGATGAAGAATATAAGAAAATATTAGTCAGAAGACACTCATTTAGGCAAATAACCTAATTTATCTAGTTTTTATAAAACTACATTATATGTAAAGTATCAAATACTTGATGTAACTTTCAATGACATTAGCCCATCTTTTTAAAAGTTCTCCCTAACACATAACGCAAGATTCCTTCAAGAATCTTTTGTCCTGTAGAAGTAAAAAACAAGATGGCAGGAACTCTCTTAGAAGTTGGCGGATCCACTTAGGACTTGGTGTATAATCGAGAGAAAAGGAAATTACATTTTTAAAAGTCTAACATATGGATTCCATAAGCTTATTACAGTAAGAATTTGATTCTTATCAGAGTAATTTAGTGTTTGAAATCCATTTCATAAAATTGTACCTTACTATCGTTATATTTTATTGTCTATTCTTTATAATTCCTATTTACCAGTAACTCAAAGATGATTATGAAATTGGACAAGGTGACTTCCAATATTGCATTTATTTTTATCAATAATCCCTTATAATTTGTAATATGCATGCATGATGACCCCAAGGTAAAGCAATGATAACAATAGAGCTGGCTATTTTTGAAAATTTTTTTGTATATATCATGTAATTTATTCCCATAACTCTAATATGAAGAACATTACGATAACATCTTACAGATGGGGAAAAAAAAAGTTTCAGATAATTTTTGAAAACGTGCCTAAGATAATATTGCCAAAAGTGGCAAGCTGGAATATGAACTGAAGCAGTTTGATTCCAAAGTACACATTGTTAACAAGTATATAATACTGGCTCCTGAAATAGATCGTTTATCTTTGGCTGACAAAATATACATATGTCAAAATTTTCAAGTTCATCTGCTTTTAAGAAAATAACTAGGCCAATCAATCTCTTTATTTTAAAAAGTCAGTCTCAACATGTAGAATTTCAAATATCACGACAGGCAAATAAGGAGATGTGAGTGGTCAAGTTGTGTTTCTCCTGTCCTGAGAAGATTTTCCATTTTATGAAAGAGGGTAGAGTTAGGAATTAGAAATTCCTGGATTAATATAGAATTTGAAGTTTGCCAAGCAAAATGCTATCGGGATGAGAATTTAGATTCCTAAGAACGGGGTGCTATTTGATAAGGCTCTGCCAAGAAAAAGCTTTGTCAGAATAACTCAAGATAGCCTGGAAGAGTGAAATATGAAGAGAAGAAGATGACTCTTTCTGGAGAGAGACCAGCAATGGATGGTGAAATGGCCTTTTGGGTCCCAGGCCCTTATCTTTCTAGCTTACAGGTTAGCAAACTTATCCTATAGCCTCAGCCTGCCTTGTCCTGGAAAACAGAGTTCCAATGGCACAAAAGGTGGGTTATTGAGCTGTATTCTGGGTTAACACTGTTTCCTGCAGCTCCAACCAGTCATAAAGGTATAATGCAGGAGAGTTTATCTGCCATTATTTTAATAGGAACCTTAACCGTCATCCACCTAGAACGGCAATGCTAGTTTGCTGCGGTAAGAGTAGGGGGAGAAGAGGGAATGCCCGAAGCCTTGAAGTCCCACCTGCCTTGCCTCATCTTCAATACCTACATCTTTGAGTCTTGCAAAAAATAGGAGAAAAAAAAACAAAAAAAACAAACAAACAAAAAAAAAAAATCACTTGTTATAGAGCAGTGGTTCTCAACCTGTGGGTTGTAACCCCTTTGTAACAATGAAAATACATCATAGTATTAGGAAGGTTGAGAACCACTGTAATGTGATGATTGAGGCTCAAGTATCAATTCTTCCACGTGATTGGAGTGGACTCCTAACTTTTGATCAAATTCCTTCATTTGTACATCCCATTAATAATTGTTAAATTATTAATAGATGGTTAAACCATCTTCAGTGTCAGAAAGGCCCACAGCCAGGCTGCTACTTGGGGTCTCAGTTCACAGGAGCCATGAGGCCAGAGTGACCCATACGCACTCCCAGTTCCAGGTTTTCCTACCCTGCAGTGGAAGCCACTGACACAAGCCAACCTTGTGTTGTGGAGGTTGGGAGGCTACTGACTGGTAGAGGCCAGAGATGCAGCTAAATGTTGTACAACGCACAGGAAAGCCCCACAACAAAGAATAATCTGGCCCAACATGTTAAGGGTGCTGGGATTGATAAATCCTGTGTTAGAACAAGTGAAACTAAAAGGATAAAGTTTATTTGTATTGCCCAGCAAGGTACAATAGATGCACAGTATCTGTTCTTTTTCTGTAGATTAATGCTGAATTCAGTTTATATTTATATACTCATGACTACCCTCCCAGATCTTACTCTTGGTCTATGCTATGAACATAATCTCAAACTTTCTCAAGCCCTCTCCCAAGATGGAGCCAGATAGGGCACAGATAGCGTCACTCCTATTAACTGCTTCCGACCAGTGTCCATGGCTTTCTTATTGTACCATCATCAGCGAAACCTGGATCTTATAACTATGGTGGCCAGAAATCACATGCACTGTCAAAATGTTTGTTACCATCTCTGCCCTGGACTTATTGGATTCTAATGGTTTCCAGAACATGAACTGCCTCCTCTGCCCTATCTACATCACCAGGAAATCTTCAGTCCAGTACTTTAAATGTATGCATGTAATGAAAACCACCCTTTTTAGCAGCTGTGTTTCCAAATTCTATTGCAATTATGAAACTATATAATGTTTGGATACTTCATTACATACTGACAGTTTTCTTATTCTAACACAATGCATTTCCAATTTTATTTCATCATAATCTATCAATAATATTCATCTATGTTTTACAGGGTGGTGATTGATGTCCAATAAGAAACCATCTAAAATGTTTGCAAACACTTGTCTCTGTGCTGCCATTGTCAATGTTCTTACTCTGACCCTGAGACTGAGATTGCTATGGATGCCTCTGTCTGAGCCACTTCTATTAAGAAGTCACTAGTCCAAATGGACTTACAATCACTGGTCATCCAGATCTTTGCAAGCTTGCCTATGCTCCTCAATGTCTATCTCTCCCAGGCCCTAAGCTGCCTTTTGAAATTATTTTATGTGTTATGTCCTCCTCAGTATTCCTATCAGAATGCTTTGTGCATTGTTTCTCCTGCTTCATTGACCTCCCAGCTCCAAGGTTTCCAGGTTGGCCTCATCATATAATCTCCATTAGTAACATGAGATAAGGACTTACATGGCACAAATACAGTAAAAGTAGGAGACTTTGAAAAGACAGCTCTGTCAGCACATGATTCTCCGTATCGGCAAATGCCTGTATGTCTTAGAAGGAAGCTCCCTTAAGTTAGACATCTCCCATAGTCAATATTCTCATGTAGTATGATGGAAGGGTCTTGAACTGGGGAGCTAAGGCAGGAAAGGGTAGAAGGCCCAGTTCTACTTCTTCCTCAAACAAAAAATTAAGCCCTTAATATTTTTTGGTAAAATGAGGATAATAACGTGTACCCTGAAATATTAAAAGAGATACTGAATGCAGAGGCCTTGACCAAGATCAGCTGTTTAAAATGCTGGCACTCACTACTTTCCTCAGCAGGGAAGTGTGAAAAATAAATGCATTTGTGGGTAATTTCTGCAACAGAGTAGGTGGTCTGAAAGCATTATCTTATTATGGAAAATCCCCATTCTTAAAAAACAACTTTTCCACATCTGAAATTACTTTAAAATTTTCTTAGCCAAACACTAATGAAAGAATTTAGCAATAGGCTAACTGCAGGTGTTTACATTTGGAAAACCAACTCTCTCATCTCTTCTATTGCCTCAAAAACACACACACACACACACAAAAAAAAAAAAATGAAGAAAATGCTTTGAAAAAAAACAAGAAGGTATATAGCTCCCTTTCTTACAGTGACATCTTCTTCCGCAATGAGAGCCTGGTGATTACATTACAAATAAAACGAACATTGTTACTACGAAGTCTATTCTGGAGCAGTAATAGACCATTCTGCACATTGAATGGCCTTTACTTATTTATTTATTTGGCAAGTCCTCTTTGAGAGCTCTTTCCACAGCAGGTATACGTTAGACACTAAGGTCACAATGACAAATGCGAAACTTTCTAACAGTGGATTTGATGAGTAGAGGAAGGTGGATAAGGTACGGAAGAGGGTGAAGGGAGAAGATAAAAATGATGAGTAGACATAAAAGTTTTGGTGTGCTGCAGGGAAGCACAGTGCAAGCCATCTTCCTGCGGCTGGGAAAGAGGGACCAAGAAACACACAAAGCTTCAGGGAGGAGGTGAATGCCCTGTGAACTGAGCCCAAAATGAGGAGCAGTGTCTACTACCAGGTAAAAAGGAAGGACACAAAGCATTGCTGTGAGAGAAAACAGTGGACTTCTACTGAGACAATTAAAACAGCAGGGTACCCTGGGGAACAGCAACAGGTTACTCGGAGCTGGTGGAAACGCAAGAGAGCAGAGAACGCTCAGAGAGGGGACAGAAAACACGAGCTGTCACCTTGAGTTTTGCAGCAAACTCATCTGGGTTCACGTATGAACTCCACTTCTCCAGTCTGGGTGACCTTGGGCAAATTAACGTTCTCGTTTGTAAGATAAAGATAATTATTTCTTACTCAGTCACTGTGGGAATTTGAGATATCCCATAAAAGTGCCTAAAACTGTGCATGTCATGGTGCGGGCACTTCAGGATGAGGCTGGCAACGATGGCGACATGGAAGACGGTGGAAAGGACGCTTATCTAGCTGCTTTCTCACACCCCCCATCTGGAATGTCCCTTCTGTCCTGATGCTCTACCCACCCCTAGTGCTTGTCCAACAGGTCTCAGTTCAAAGATTCCAACTCATCCACAAATTGAAGGAAAGTGCCCCTTCTTGGAGGTTTCAGGTCACCTTCTTCTTACCTCTGGCAGGTCACTTTCCTCACTGGGTGGTCATCAATAACTTACTTTTCTTTTCCATCCTTCTTTATTGGAGAAGAGAAAAGCAGCCACAGTGTGAGCGTTTTAAAGGCAGGTCCTGGGTCTTATATCTTTTGGTGCCCTCATCATGCAGTATATCTCTGTTGTATATTCAATTTATAAATATTTATTGAATCAACGTATGGGTAGGAAAAGTATTGAAATATAAAATCCAAAAAGTTCTCTTATAAAGCCCTTGTAGGGGGTTTTATATTATCAGAATGTACAGGGTTCTGATAATGAATGTAACAGAAAAAGGTCACAGGCTTTCGAGGGAGGTAAAAGCACTTCACCTCCCCTGGGGCTTGGAGCCTGCAGGAGCGGCACTCTCACCATAATGCAATAAAATTACCGCCTCTGGTTATGAGGTTTTGTAGCACTAACATAAGTGTGACCACAGTCTAGATGCACAGAGTCCGTCAGAAAAGTCCTCTCTAAATTAAAACTAGAAAGGTTTTATGAACAGTGTCATCAAAAAGGATTTCCAGACATAGGCAACATCATGCACCAAAACCATTCTGTGACAAAAATCTGGGTTTGTTTTAGGCTCAGAAGGGAAGCCAGCTTGATTGGAGGATTCTGATAGAGGAGAGAACGATACACATCAAGGTAGGAAGGAAGAACAGGGATCAGATAAGACAGAGTTGCCAGGATAAAGCTAAGGATTTGGAACAGTTTTCTTAATGCAATGTTCAAAACAGGTGAGCAATGTGATGAATGTAACAGTTTAAACTCACACCCAGCTGGTATTGAGTAGAGAATTAATTGTGGTGACGAAAGCTGAAAGTCAGGAGTACGCTGAAGTCATTAGTTTGATTCAGGTAAGGCAGAAGTGTGTGCCGAGTTTGGGTGATGGTGACAGAGAGAAAAGTGGTTAGACTGGAGAGACCCTCAGTGGGTAGAACAAACAGGACTTGCTGATAGATTGGGTGGTAGGTTAGGGAGAAGAGAGGGAAAAATGAACTTTAGATTTTTGGTTTGAAAGAGAAGAGAAGGGTGGCATCTTTTAATAAGTAATTAAATGAATCATTTAGCTAAGATAGGGATAGGCAGCTAAGACAGAAAGTTCTGATTTCAATGTACTAAGTTTATGGTGCCTATTAGACATCTAAGTGATATTACTGACTAGACTGTGGCACCTGAGAGCAGAGGTCCGGGGAGAAGTCTGGGTGGGAGAGACAGTCTGCTGGTGTTCAGCATCTGGTAGTTAAATCCATGGGATTTATTGATATTTCACAGCTAGAAATCAAAACCTAAGGTCCTAAGCCCTCTGAAAAATTCTTTTGGCTTTGATCCCATATATCCTATCATCCCATAATAAATAATTCTCCAAGGTATCTCTTTGGAGAGGGGACAGGGCTGTGCCCTGGTACGTCTTTAGGTGCAGGCCTGCTCCCTCCACTTACAACAGTTTCAACTCCTAGACACCTAATATTAAGCCTCAAGCTGCCCCCTAACTCTGGAGGAATTTGAGTGTTTAAATGCTACTGAAAGTTTAAGAACTTCAAGTCCTTAGAGGTACCAAAGAAGAGGTCACTCTGATAGCCCAGAGTATCCCCAGTTATTTGATAAAGAATATCACCATTATGTTCCTTCATTTTCACCAAATACAAAAAATCCCAAAGGCAGGCGGGAGGTAGGCAGGGGAAGGAAGGGAGAAAGGCAGAGAGGGAGGGAGGGAGGGAGGGAGGGAGGGTGGGGAGGAGGAGGGAGGGAACAACAAGGCAAAATTGGATACTGAGTCATTTAATATCAAATGTGATGAGCCTTCTCTTTTTATGCTCCTTTGCTTAAAAGTGTAGAAAGAGATCTCTGGTGTGAAGCAATCAGAGATGACGCTATTATTTTCAATTATTGCTTCTTTGCTAAGACAGTGCTTGGACCACGGCATTCCCCATTTTTCTCAGTGTAGTAGAAATTATATGTCCATCAAACCCTACAATCTGACTGATGATCCTGTGATAGCTATCTTTGGTTTTCTACCTACTAACCATCTAGTTCCTCTAATTGTTTATAAAAGAACCCCATATTTATTCATATAACCTCCTTTATGTCCTCCAAGTACCCCTGTGTATCAGGCAATTAGATAAGGAATTAGAGGATGAATTATATATAGCCAACTGGTGTTGAGGCAAAATTTGTGATGGATTCTTTCTTGAAAAGAGACTCAAATAGAGGAACTTCTCTTTTTCCACTGGAAATTGTCATCTGTCAGGTCTGTACTCCAGTTATTGAACAGAAACTAGAATGCAGTCACTGTGATGGAAGCTAGTCTGAGAACAAACAGGTAGAAAGGTCCTAAAAGCCTGGGTCCTAGGTCATGATATTTGGGCACCAAAATAAATAACCCTGGAGGTGTTCTACCAAGGGTCTTTTTGGTTTGTGAAATTATCATTTTCCCTTATTATTTTAGCTAATTTATTTAGAATTTTCTGTCATTTTCTGATGCTTTCAGTGAAAAGCATCTCAAGTAATAAATTCAATATGTTCTTTAACTTAAAACCAGAAAACCATGATGTTTTAAAGGGTGAAGTATATGGAGGAGTGAAAATAAACCATCATGGCCATACTAAGTCTGTATGATGTTTATATTGAGAACTAGATCGAAATAATAACTATATAAAGGTATATGTGGTTCCTGCTTAAAAGGATGACTGGGCAACATTCACGTCACCTATTTTTCCTTTCTAATCCTGAGCTTTCTTGTCTGCAAAATGAGAGTCAAACTCAGGATGTCTCTAAGAAACATCTAAAATTTTATGACTGTAGAACTGCAGCACATTCAAATGTATTTTAATTGTCTGTATCCTCTGGAAAATGGTGTAAGCCATCATTGGAGACCCAAGGCATCTTTATCAAAGATAGCACATGGTTTATGTAATCAGGAGACCTGGAAGAAAAGAACATTCATCTCACTACACCTGAAATTTTCAAGTATCCTTTGTGCTTGTATATAATGCTCACCTAATGTGGCCAATGTGAGGATGTTCAGCACAGCTCCTGGGTAAAGGGCTCAACTACAACTTGAACTTTACCTTAGAAATAAAAACAGTATAACAAGACATTTGTACCCTCATGTCAATCTGAAATAAAAGTGTTTCTTAAAAACGGGAAAAAAAAATAGTACTACTAACAGAGGTCATTCATGTGTGATAGGGCATTGTTGAAATAATGAATCAGTAACCAACATCCAAGGAAATGATTATCAACATAGTACTTTTGACGCTTAAAGAGGAAAATTTTGGTACATCTAAATGATTGACATTAGTCAAAAAAGACTTTTTTAAGCTTAAAAAGTTACCACTAAATTAAAGTCTTTAAAGACCAGATATTAAGCTATTATTAGCATCCAAGAAAGTGAGTGGTTCCCTTCTAAACCAAGCTAATGAGAAAACCTGGGTCCTGAACCTCCATCTCAAGATCTTGTTTCTGCACCATTTGACTGTAAGCTTTTCCCTCAGAGCACAGACAAATTCAGAAAGATGACACAAAGTCTAGGCCCTTGCATACATTGGAAGCCTCATTTCTTACCCTTCCTAATCCCTGGCACCCCATAATCTCCATCTCAACTAGTAAGTGCTTTCATAACATTTGCATTGCCTGCTTTCTTCATATTTTGTATAATTGCTCTGTGTCTGGGATATTTATTTTCTTCCCCTCTCTTTATCAGTTCTAACCCCTATGTAGGGTTCTGGTTTGGGTTTTGTGAAATGATCCCCCCACCCACCTTGTATTTACCCTGCTCAGCACGCAGCACTTTACATTGTAATCGTATTAGTTTGTATTTTAGGCTGTGCACCTCAAAAACAAGTATCACTCTACTCACATTTAAATCCTCTGTCACTAAACATTGAATGACAGAAACAATGAAAGAGCAAGCCTAGGGCTCCATCGGTTGCACCATATCGTGCTCAATGATCAAAAAAAGCCAACAGTTCTTGAGTTTGTTTTTCTCTCTATTGTATTTCCTTCAGAGAATATACTAAAGTGGCTCTTCCTTGATCAAGAATGCCTGCCTTGAATAATCTCTCTGCCCTAATTCTTTTACTATCTCAAACAGATTATTTAAATAAAAATCCCATCCATTAAATACAATAAGTACTTCCATGCTATTTACTTTCCATTAAAATGAAGTAGAATTCATTTTTCTTAGGGCAAAATCCTAGAAACCAGAGTTGTGAGCATCAGTGTTGTTCAAAAAGCTGCAATGATTCATCTTGGAAATTAAGGTTTCTGATGAGAAAAAGCTTCCTTAAAGTGTAAGAGCAAATAGTCCTCACACAAATCCCTATCTATTAAAATCATCAACAGCTTGTGTCGCTATTCTAACCTAAGCTTCAAAACAGAATGATAGATATTGTCTCTATTTAGGCACAAAACTATTTTCAACCTTAAATTCAGAAAGATCTAAAACCTATTTTTGAACAATAGAAGCCACTCATCCTCAAGAGAAATAGCATTGCTGTTCTCACAAGTCCTGAGGACCCTTGCCATTTCTCCAAATGTCATTTACGTATTTTAAAGTAAAAGGTTTAGTTCTCCTTAGGTCAAGAAGGACTAGTATGTTTCTGAATTCAAAGTCAGACTGCATCTCCTGGGAAGACAAATGAGCTTATAGACTTCCTTGATTGTTCTTTTATTCAGAGAATATTAATTGAGCATGTGCTATGCACCAGATATTAGACTGGGCACTAAGATTAGCAAAAGTAAAAGAGGAATACCATTTAAGAGCTCTTTAAGAGCTGGTAAAGGACTTACATGGAATCATAACTATGAAGATTGGTTGTTATTAAAGAGGTACAGAAGATTATATAGGAACATAAGTGATTAGGTGGGAGCAGAACAGCCTGATGAAGGGAGTCTGAGAACTCTTACTGATAATTTTCTTCTCAAAGAGCTTTTTTGTGGGAGTGTAAATAAGACAAAGAAAGGAGGGAGTCCAGAGGCACAAACACGCATGAAGACTGCATTCATCACACGATGAAGTGTCTACTCAATTCAACCACATGTGACATCTATGGAACTATCCAGGTATTTTCCATTGTGGTAGTGCAGCCCTGGGATGAGTAACTGCATTTTTTTATTGAATCAATCGGTTCTTGAGATGACACTTGAATCCAATGTTTTTCTTCTCTTACCTTCCTGGTACAGGCCCATGATGAAATCTTACAGATGTTACCACAGTATTAGAAGATATTTTTCAGTACCCTGGTGAGTTCTAAATGAGTTTTTATCATCATTAATAGTTAATAATAATTGCAAATAAATTTCTCAGCTTTTATGTCATAACAACTGATTCTCACTATACAACTCTTTATGAAAATGTCATATCTTAAAAAATTGCTACTAGAACAAATTATAATACAAAGCACTTGCATAGCATTTTTGTTTGGGGAGATAATTTAATTTTATTGGCCTTCTGTTAATGAGGAAAAAAGCTTTAATAGGGTTAATCGCCCTCCCCAAGGCTACATGATTTATGTGGTACAGGGACAGTGAGAATTCAACATAAGGACTCCCCTCCAAACAAAAACTCATCCAATTTGCCTTATACCCACTTGCAGGTAGGTGAGTGGGCTGTGTGCATTTCATTTTTCTTCCCAGTGATAACTGCAGAAAATAAACAAAATCATCAGAGTACAATGAAGAATTTTTAATAAATAAACCTGTTCAGAAGGTAAATTTCCATTGCTACATGGCTTATCACCCAGCTTAAGCCTAGTTCTGCTAATGTAGCACCATGCTGTGTCTGTCTGTAGAAGGTCAGATTTTTTAATGATGATTCATTTTGCTCCAGTTGTGTACTGCTGCCAATTCAGCCCTACCAACATGACACATATCTGAGGGCCAGGCTAAGTTGAGATTCCTGCTTGCCATTGTTTTCATGATTTTCAGATACAGCTGGCAAGAAGGGAGACATCTGTCCAGCATACTTTCTGCATAGTGTGACCCTGAATCTCCCTAGTTACTAAAAGGTGTCAATAACCAGATGGTCCCAAACCAAGATCAGAGAATAGCACCAGAAAAGCCAAACAAAATGCCAGTAGACTTTTTTGACAAATTTGGTATGAATTTAAAACAAAAAGCAAGGCTTCCAAACTGGTTATCTGTTGAGTAAAGTTTTAAAATATTATTTAGGCCCTGTTAGAGCTGATAAACTTTAATAATCATTTAATAACCAACCAATATATACCTATTATCTACTATGAGAAAAGGTTTGCACCAAGAAATGCCTGTGAGGAATAAAAGAGATGAATTTGATGAGATCTTGGCTATCACAGAATCAATTGTATATAATGACCCTAAGTATCATTCTGAAGTTGTTCAGACTACTAATAACCAAACACAGACAATTCCTATAGGGGAGCCATAGCAGGAGTGTATGAGTCTTATTTTCATGTACCTTCAGCTGAGTGATTATGAAACATGAAAGTGCCTCAGAGTCACCTGAAGGACTTGTTAAAACCCAGAGTTCTGGGCCCCATCCCCAGAGTTCCTGATTTAGTAGGTCTAGATGAAGCCCAAGAATTTTCATTTCTAACTACTTTGCAGGGAATGCTGATGTTGCCGCTCCAGGGACTACACATGGAAAACTACTCCCTTAGCTTATTAATTCCATTCATCATTTGCAAAACCATGATGTCTTTCTAGAGACAATTAGCAATTTGTCACCACAAATTTGTCATCAAGAATGTCTTGGCTAGTTATCAGCCCTTTGTCAGATTTATAGCATGCAAATATCTTCTCTCATTCTGAAAGTTGTACCTTTGCTTTGTTGATTGTGCCCTTAGCTGTGCGGAAATTTTTTAATTTGATCAGTTCCCATTTATTTATATTTGTTGTTGCTGCAATTACCAATGGGGTCTTCTTCATAAATTCTTTTCCTTGGCCAATAAGATTAAGAGTTTTACCCATACTTTCTTCTAGGGTTTTTATAGTTTCATGCCTTAGATTTAAATATTTTATCCACCATAAGTTAATTTTTTTGAGTGGTGAGAGGCACAAATGGAGTTTCTGTCTTTTACGGGTGGCTAACCAGTTCTCCCAGCACCATTTATTGAATAGGGATTTTTTCCCCCAGCTTTAGCAAAGCGTTTGTTTGCTTTGTCAAAGATGAGCTAGAAATATGCAGCTGTTTCCACCCCTGTATTCTCTTTTCTGTTCCATAGATCTATGCCTCTATTTTTATGTTAATACCATGTTGTTTTGATGACCGTAGACTTGTAGCATAACCTGAAGTCTGATAAAGTGATGCTCCAGATTTGTTTTTATTTCATAGAATTACGTTGGCTATTTGGGTTCCATACAAAATGTAGAACTACGTTTTCAAGATCTTCAAAGTATGACATTGGAATTTTAAGGGTGATGGCATTAAATCAGCAAATTCCTTTGGGTAGTATTTGACATTTTAACAACATTGATTCTTCCAAATCATGATCATGATATGTTATTTCATCTGTTAATATCCTCTGTTATTTCTTTTCTCAGTGTTTCATAGTTCTCTCCATTGAGATCCTTAGCATACTTTGTTAAATATATTCCAAGGTATTTCATTTTCTTTGATGCTACTGTGAAGGGTATTGTATCTTTGCTTTTATTCTCAGCTTGAATTTTGTTGTGCTGATTTGTGTTTTGTTGTGTATATGAAGGCTACTGATGGGTATACATTGATTTTATATCCTGAGGTGTTGCTGTATTTTTTTTTTTATCACTTCCAGAAGTTTCGTGGTTGAGTCCTTAGGCTTTTATAAGTGTGAGATCATATCATCTGCAAAGAACAATACTTTGACCTCCTCTGTCCCCATTTGGATACCTTTGATATCCTTTTCTTGCGTGATTGTATTGGCCAGGACTTCCAGAACTAAGTTAAAAAGTAGTGGAAGACAGTGGACATCTTTGTCTGTTTCCAGTTCTAAGGAGGAACACATTTCAGATTTTCTTTGTCAATATGATGTTGGCTATGGGTTTATCATAGACGGCATCTCTCAGTTTAATGAATATCCCATCTATGCCAATTTTCTTAAGTGTTCTTCCTAGAAAAGGATGCTAAATTTTGTTAAATGATTTTTCTGCATCTGTTGAGAGGATCATATGATTTTTAGTTTTTACTTCTATTTAAGTGATGAATTACATTATAGATTTGCATATGTTGAACCAAACTTGCATTCCTGGGATAAAGCCTACCTGGTCATGATGATTTTTTTTTTTTTATTTTTATGTGTAGATGAATTCTGTTTGTTAAGATTTTATTGAGTATTTTGTTGACAATTTTCATTAATGATATTGGTCTTTAGTGTACTTTTTTTGTTGTATTCTTTCCTGGATTTAATATTAGGGTGATATTTACTTTGTAGAAGCAATGGCAAAGGACTAATAATCAGAATCTACTATGAATTCAAGAAAATCAACCAGAAAAGTATAAATAAACCCATTCAAAACTGGCCAAGACACACAAAGAGAAATTTTTCTCATAAGACCAGACGAATGGCAAATACATGAAAAAATGCTCGTCATCCCAAATCATCAGAGAAAGGCAAGTCAAAACCACTTTGAAATATCACCTAACCCAGTGATAATGGGCCACATCACAAGGTCCCAAAGCAACAGATGCTGGCCTGGGTGCAGAGAGAAAGGAACACTCATACATTGTTGGTGGGACACAAGCTAGTGTGGCCTTCATGGAAAGAAGTATGAAGATTCCTTGTGGAACTAAATGTAGACCTATCATTTGATCTTACAATCCATTGCTAGGTATCTACCCAAAAGAAAAAAAGGCATTTTACCACAAGGACATTTGCACTTGAATGTTTATAGTGGCATAATTCACAATCACAAAGATGTGGAAATAACTCCAGTGCCCAGCAAATGAATAGATTAATAAATTGTGGTGCATAACTACAGTGGAATACTATTAAGCCATTTAAAAGATGGAGATTTTGTATCTTTTGTAACAACCTGGATGGATTTGGAGAGCATTCACCTAAGCGAAATATCACAAGAATGGTAAAATAAACATCACATGTACTCAGTACTAAATTGAAACACATAGATTAACAACCTGCTCACCAGAGACAAAAACTCAATTAAATTCAAGTACAAACAAGGAGGGGAAGGACTGGGTAAATTCCCACCGACAGGTACATTGCACAGGAATACAGCACTCTTCTTGGGGGAAGGATACAGCCACAACTCAGACTATTATTTTACAAAAGCAAACTATGCAGCCTAATCATATATTCCCTCATTTTAATCTAAAATTTAAAAAATTTTAAAAAAAAAGAACTTCACAAACTGGCCAAAAAATGAATTTCTAGAAAATTATTAGTATGTTACTTTTCCAAAGAGAAAATGAACTCATATTAAAAACTTTCCGAAACCTTTCACATTTATCTGAAAAGTACATTATACAAAAATACTAAATACTTCTTCAAATGAAAGTTGACATTTGAACACTATAAATGTAAAAAAAAATAAAAACAAAAAAAACTGTCTATTTTATTGAGAAATAAAGACAATAAAATATAAAGCTGGCTAATTATTGTAACATTGTCACTCTTCATTTACAGGAAAAAAAAATAGTACTCTTTAAAAAAAACAGTTGAATTTATAGTGATTTGAAATAAACTTTTCCTAGACTCATTTAAGGTTTAAATACTTAGCCATAAATGCAAATTGTAAATGACTATAAATTTGTCACCAGCAAACAGTTCTTTTAGTGTTTATTACAGGCTGTGATTTTGCCTTAAGCATTTGAAGAAGCTGTGTCAGAATAATTAAAAAGTTGTAGACCATTTATAAAAGACAAAAAAAAATTATCTCTATTACAGACATGATATCCTTCCTTCCTAATCTTTCTAATTTTTTGTAAATTTCTCTTTGACTTTTTCACCTGTCTTCACTTAGGAGAATGGCTCATTCCCCAATGTGGACAGAAAGAAAGTCTGCACATTGCCCAATGGAAGTGTGTAACTCCTGAAGAACTCAGTATCTATAGAGTTAACTAATGATAACTGTTGTTCACAGTGTGTCTGAGTCTGTGTGGAGACCATAATTTTATGAAGTTTCTTTCCTTTTTTTATAATGACTGAAGTGCTTAGGATTAGGACCAGGAAGCACATCTAAAATGAAGTACAATATAGAAGTTTGCTATCATCTTTGCACTTAGAATTTTATATATTCTAACAGTGAAATTGGAAAATCTTACATTTTGCATATTGTGATGACATAAAGAGATAGAATTGTTTTTCTTATATAATCCTTACCTTTCTAAATGTTTGTGGATTTAGTCTGCATATTTAATTCTGAGGTACTCTTTGAGACTAACTTGCAATACTAGTTCAAGTGCCAGGTGACATACAGACGTGATGGCCATCCTTTAGGTAAGAAAATGTGGAATTAATAAGCAGCGTGATGTCAATGACACTATTTCAAGCCAATCTCACCATCCAGTTCATCACAACGTCGTATGACAAAATACCTATTTGCAAAGCAAAGAAATGATTTTCTAATCACTATGCCCCAAGCCTACAGATTGAATAAAAAAAATTTATAATAAGATATTTCAAATTTCTTTTACACCTTATTTTGTCTCCCATTCCCTATACCACAATTTTGGATAGAGCTGTGGAATAGAAACAGCAAGGGAAAAAAAGTCTTGGTTTGCATACTGACTTATCAATATTACAATGTAAGAGGCTGTCAAAATTACCATGAAAAACTCTTCAGTTCAAGATGTTATACTCTAAAGCACTGAAAATCCTAAAGATGATTTTTCAAGTATGCTTTATTAAAAAAAAAAATTGCAACATGACCATGTAAAAAACAACTAGAACTTTTCAGATTCTGGGACACTTTTCTACATGAAACTGGGAATCTGTGTGTGAAAATGGTATGGGAATAAACCAAGAAGGCCTTGATGGTTTTGAAAGGGTCACGAGATGGGAAAAGTAAATGAAAGTTGTATAAATTATTTTGGAGCTTCCATAACAAAAAGTATATCATTTCTGATCCAGGAATCACCAACCTCAATTAATTCACTCATAACTTCCAGTTTTAAAAAAGTGGAGAATTTCTCTACCTTTTGTCTAAGTAATTTCTCACTTAAACACACATAGATGCTACACTGACATTAAAATGTGAAAGAAATAAGAAAAAAGTCTGCTAATTTTGGAGGCAAAATTCTAAATTTGCAATTCTACTAGTAAAAGCAGTAAACCAAGACCAGAGATTTGGCTCAAATCTTTAATTTACTTTCAGTTCAGCCAAGAGAATTCAAAACAGTGAAGAAGAAACAAAAAGTTTACTGCCCATGGTTGGGGCAATTCTTCAAAAATCAAGTTTATAAACACACAAAGATTAGATCTTCATTTAGCATTCCAGAGAGTTCCTAAAATTTTCCATTCCAGATGTCAGAGTGAAAGACCTTTTTGTTTTGTTTTATTTTTTTTAAGAGTGCTGCTACCTTGACAGCAAGATTTGTAATCATTTCAGGAAAAACTATACTTCAGTGCTAGCTCTGAAACAGAGGAGGATTTTAAGGGCATGCCTCATTTAGGGTTCTATCCAGAGTGATCTGAGAACATGTGTGGCACCTTTTCTTGACCTCTTCTTCTCTGCTCTCCTCACTCTTATCAGTTTTGCCCTGCTCAAGTACATCAGGAAAATGTCCCCGACTGACTGAACGCGGGAGTAGCCAGAATGACAAAAACAAACATCAAGCAACCTGAAGAACGTTGACCATCTCGTTCCATTGTGACTTCTCTGCATTCTTTTGACTGTGCCACCATCATGACCACAAACAATCTTCAACGGCAACAAGGGCTGGATTTATAGTGGGGGAGAACACACACGCACACACACAGACACACACATCACACAGACACACACACACACAAGCACAAACTTGTAGTGGGGAAGAACACACACATAAACACACATACCTGTTCTTCCTCCTACACATTTTAACATTTTAGGCCTTTGGACTTTACAGCTACATTTAGCAATGCAATTCATTTTGGTACATGTTCATTGCATTCGTAGTGGTTGTTTAAGAAGAAATATTCAGCATTTACTACATTCACAAGAGGGGAGGGGAATTCACTAGAGGTTTATTACAGTGAGCTGGGGAGGTCCCTCAAGGTTTTAGAATTTCTAAAATGGAGCAATATGCAAGTTATTAAGAAATACTCAGGTATTCTCAGAGCCCCCAAATAGGTTATCATTATCCACAAGCCAACTAAATTCCATGAGGGGGGATTATTTAAAATTGTCAGATAGTAACTTTAGAGCAAGGAAAAAATTTAGTCTAAATGCCCATGCTTGGAACTAAAATGCTAAAAGTTCCAAGAGTATTTTCAGCTCTGATATCCCATAGCTTTCCCAAAATCTTTTATTTTAGGATTTTTCTTTAGATTGTTATTGCATTTTGTTCACAGGCTAATGCATTACCTAAATATAGATGGCCATTTTTAGTATACATTCCAAAAGTCATAAATGCTTCATAATTGAGCACATAATTTGAAGTAAGAGAGCTTTTCCACTCATCCCCTTTTACTGTTGCAAATTGGAAAATACTCAAGTAATTACTCCCTTAATAGTTCAATGCTTGCAACTATATATACTTTATGAACATCACAAGCATCTTTTGCTCCTCAGAGCAATATCAGGGGTTGGGTGCACAAAAGAATTTAACTTGTATAATTAACCAAATCACTCAGAGCATTGAGTTGAGATTCCTTCATTAAGTCATTAATATAATACATTACTAAATGGTGAATTGTCCAATTTTTATGATGTCTTTCATTTCAATTCAATGGCTGCAGTTAGAATGAAAAACCAGCATCTGCAAGATCAGCAAGATGATGCAAAGCCCCACACTAGAAGCATTTTTTTTTCTGCTCCACAGTTTCTCTGAGAGGAGTCGATGCCAGAGAATTAATAAGGGAAGTGATTTTAAGTCTCAGAAAGTAGCACTCATTTGTGCTTACTCAATAAAGAAAAGAATGAATAAATGCTTAATTTCTGTGACCTCAAACTTAAACAGAAAGCCACTGGTCATTTCATGGCACTCTAGACATACTCAGCAGTAGACAACACACCTGTAAGTCTATCCCATTTTAAGCTACAACACACATTTCCCACTAGAGTTTATATATCACAACTTGGGAGTGTCACACATTTACTTTTCTGGCTTTGTTCAGTGGTGGTGTGCTTGCTTATATAATTCACTTAATGTGGGAATTTGACATGCAAGGGAAAACTTAAATCCTAAAGCTCAACATTTTATTTCTAAACTTGGAACAGTACAGAAAATCCAATGCTGAAAATACTTCTCAAATCTTTATCATTAGAGATGGTATAAATTATCTGAATTTGGGTGCTGCATATTGTCAGTTAACTCCCTATGTTTCTGTATGATAAAAATCTAACTATGCATCATTTGATATATCCTGCAGGCCGCATTGCTTTCAAAAATAACTGCTGATAAATGGAGAGGAAAATGTTCAGTTCACGGTCTATTTATCAATGCAAGACCCTGGTACAAGGTAGTTAAGTTCACAAGAAAGAGACATTGCTGAAGATTATATTCCCTTTGTAATTATAGTCTATGCAATATTGTCAAGGGCCTGAGATACAAACCCCACAAAATAGTATAAATTATAAAAAAAAAAAAAAAAAAAAAAAAACCAGTCTTCTCAAGTTCCAGAATCTTAGTAAAAGGTATGCACTTCTATGCGAATGAAAGACTGCAATAACCTAAGATGACCCATCAGGTTATTAGCACTTTTTTTTTTTTTCATAAAAAAGTTTCAAGGTAGCCTATCATTTTCCCTCAAGATACAATCTATCCATACAGATACTAATCCAATATAAGTAAATGGGAATATAGAGCAAATCCTTGATTGGAAGTCTAGTCATTTATAAGTTTTCTTATAAGTAAGAGCATACCAACTAAAAACAATAAGAATAACATAAACATTACTTAAAACTAAAGCAGAATAGTGAAATTCCGAGCTTGCTCTTTATTTTTAACCCTGTATTGTCAGAAAGCCTCAAGTTTAGAACTAACACCTGAATTAAAAATTGTCACCAATTATCTCACAGAGATTCAGTTATACAGTGGTATACATAAGAACCAGCAACTTTATACAGTCTCCACTATAATCACTTTAACCAGTGCTATAGTCACGGTGAAAGGTAAGTTTTTCATTGGAAAAGTCAAGAGATCCAAAATCCATATGACAATGGAACAGTGTTATCAGATTCATACTCAATTTAATGTCATCTTATTCCAGCAGTTTGCAAATTCTTTACCAGTTCCATCAAGAAAACTGACATGAACTAGCAACTCTTCTAAACACTCACCAAACTTTCTTTCTTAAATATACTATTGATAGAGTCTTAGTCAAAAAAAAGAAAGAAAGAAAAGCCAAAGTCACCAGGATAAAAGAAGTGTTCAGCGGAAACTACTCTCTACAGTCCACGCACACACACAGAAATAGAGCCAAACACTTTATTAGATCCAACCTTCGATTCAAACTCAAACCCAGTAGGTACCGCCACTGCCAGTACCCTGCCGTACCAATGCCCACGTTTCAGGGAGATGAGTGAAGACACATGAGCGCAAGCTAGGGAAGAGACAAAACCAGGTCCTACCTTGATTGTTTTTGAGGGCTGACACTTGATGTGGTGGGACACGCTGGCAGTTTGGTTCATGTTTCAGGACCCTGGACAGCTCACAAGCCAAGCGGAGTGTTCAGGATGAACTGGAGATCAAGTCTCCCCTGGACTCAGCGGGGGCTGCTGCTGTTGCTGCTGCTACTGCTGTTGCTTCTGCTGCTTCTGTTTCTGCTGCTTCCTCACTCCGGAGGCTGAAACGCTGTCAGATTGGAGGAACCAGTATCTCACTTAGCCCTAAATAAAGCATTTACTAGGTTCATCATTCTCAAAGCTCGTGGCAATACAAAATGAAAAGCCAAAAACTGTTTAAATTCACTTGCACTGTACCTTTCAGTCCTGAGATGTGACAGCTCCACGGTACAGCCAATGATTTTAGCTCTCACTCTCCTTTCAAAGGGACGAAAACCAGAAAACATGCAGAGATCAATTGCAGTCCTGCAGTTTAAAGGGGCACTCTCAATCCTCTGTTTCTTCAGATTCTGGGGTGGAGGGGTAGTGCAAAATAATATCTCTCTTTCTCTCTTCTGGATTTTTATTTATTTATTTATTTATTTATTTTACCATAACTCATTCTCATTCTATTAATAAACTTTATTCCTTCCTCGGGAATGTTTGTGATCAAACCACAAGTAAATGCTGGGAAGAAAAAAAATCCCATTGGCAGTTTTACATGTTCAGGGTTTTACATTTGTAATTTGAAAGACTAACACTCCCTATGGTTATTTAAGAAATAAATAACAGCAGCCAGCAAAGAGACTGATTCTTGTGTAAACTAGGAGAAAAGGAGAAAGCTTGAGGTATATAATAAATTTTTCAAGCATAATAGTTATTGTAGTTGTTGCATGTTGTACCAAATCAAGAAAATTATTTTTTCCCTTTATTTTTAATTACTGCTTTCCTTGACGGCACATTTTTTGACTGCCTGGGACAAACTAGTAGTTAGCTCATTTCACTTCAACTTTTCAGATCATCATCTCTCTGCCCCAAATATCACTGTAGGCAAAATAAGTCATAAACACTTAAGAACAAAGTTTTCTCAGAGTTACCAGTCCCCATCATCACATCAGCACCTACTAAAATAAATACATCCTAGTTGTCCCATCAACACTGAGGAGGCTGAATACATCCTACTTAAAGATACAACAGTCTTGAGTAAATAAACGAAGAACATTATTTTCCTATCTTTATTATAAAGTATTTGATGTGGCCTGGGCTGAATGTGTATGTCTCATACATTTTTGAAGACCAACAGTTCTTTACTCCTCAGAAATATATCATGCTATTGAAATTCAAGTTCATAAGACTGAATTGGATGAAGTGTTCAGAAAGCTTTATGAATAGCCTAAGAATATTACTTCAGATAAACTTTGATGTGAGAAGAAATAAATTAATGAACCTGGTGAAATAATTAAACTATGCATGATCTTTTCAATATGTTTTCTCCAACAGAAAAGGGATCTAAGCATTCTGCCAAAGTAGTCTCTAAATGTTTGAAAAAGGCTGAGTTTCAGAGAGTTATAATGCTAACAGCACAGCAGAGGTAAGGACTTGACAGTAGCAAGATTAGACTCCCTGAGGCTACAAAGATTAATGGCAAGAGTATTGGAAAAATCAAAAGATTCATGGCTAAGGAGATAAGAGCCAATGAGAACCAAGAAAAGGCCAAGAATGTTGGGTACCTGTACAGGGTTTCACACTGAGCACAACCAGAAGTAGCCTTAGGACTAACAAACTTTGTGCTGCAAAGTTTAGCATCCTAAATCACAAACATGGCCAAGATCTGTGGCTTACCTTGTACTTTGATTGAACAGTCATGCTTTAAACAATCCATAAATCACAAAAGAATTTATGTTAGAAAGTTCTAAACCTTTGATATTCAAAGATAATGAAAACAACATTTCAAATTTGTAGGATACAGCTTAATCGATATTTAGAGAGAATGTGTATATTTAAGTGCCTATTTTAGAAACGCATAAAGGCTTCAAATTAATAATTAATAAGCTACATAGTCATCTCAAGGAGTCAGAAAAAGAACAATAATATACTTCTAAAGAAAGTATAGGGGAGGAAACAATAAAGAGTAAGGGAAAAAATTAGTAAAAAAAATTAAAAAGTATATGACAGTAAACCAATCCATGAATATTTTAACATGTAGTTAGCAGTTTGATAACCTCTGCAGAAATGAATACCCTATACAAGTAGGTTGGTTTAGATTCTCTTTCTTAGATACTATGTGGTAATCAGTATCTGAGGAACCTCCAAACTAAATTATCTGGATAATCCAAGGAGAATGAAGAAGAGTGGAAGATGAGAGAGGTGCCTGAGTTTAGACACAGTTCCCCATCCACACCACAGACCTGTCCAGTGTGAAGGAGCCACTGAAATGCCAAGAAATCTTAATCAGGCACAATGAAAAGCCAGCACTTACATGCCTACCACAAAGAGGGTGTGAGTGGCTGAACTGCTACAACTGTAGTCACCTGAGATTTTTATCCCCTTTCCACTCCATGCCAGCCTGGATGGCAGTTGGATGCAATAAATATATTGGGACTGCAGTTTATAAGTAGCTAGAATCCACCTAAAATTCCTACCCAAAGTTGAATTTTCAAAACAAGGAAATCACAAGAAGAGAAAAGTGTGTCTCTTACACACCATATGTTCCCTTGTCATGTCCCATCATCCTTCATTATGTCGAATTCCAAGTCCCAAAGAAAAATCAATTGTTCAGAGCAAAACATATGACCCAAATCTCATTTTGTATTTCATTTTCCTTTTCTGTTACATTATCATTCCATGAATTGAGGAAACAAAAACCATACTCATTTTTAAAAAATTCTATTTAAAATATGTATAGATATTTTGTAATTTTGTAAAAATCTGATGTCTTAATGTATCCAATGGGAATGTACATCCCGAAGAAGAAAGAGATAAAAGAAAATCAGACAAATGCTAGAAAATTACAAATACTGCTTAATAAGGATAATTCTTATATATTTCTTCTAATTGGGATATATTGAGTTCAATATGTTTAGATAAAAACATATGCAAAATTGCATCACAGTTTGTCACATGGCAGGATTTTTTTAAAATGTTTAGATTTGCTCAAGAAACACTATACAGTGAATCATGGTGAACTAGAAAATTTAGGCAATTTAATTCAAAGGACCAATTTCAGATTTAATCAACACTGGTGTAATCATGTAAAAAATATGTTGTCAGGTTTCAGAGTTTGCAAAAATGGAAATAAGTCCTCTCTACTCTTCACACAAAAAGATAAGGAAAATGGCTAATAATTTCAAATTGTTATAACCTATGACATTTCTTGAACTGCTATTATTTGACCCAGGAAGTAGAAAGCTAGAATTGGCTTAATGTAAATACCCTATTAGAAAAAGATATTATCACAGCTCAGATAAATTCTACTACCACTTTCTGTCTCTTGCATTCTGGCCCCATCTGTTCTAGCCATAACAGGCTGGTCACAGTAATGACCTACAGATTCTAAGTGTAAGGAAGACAGAGCCCTAGTCAATAAGAATGATAGCTGAAGAATATAATATTGATTCTGTGATATTGGAAGTCCACTACAGAAAATGCAAATCTTTACATGACCATTGAGAGATCATCTCCTGCTCTTAACACCCACCATGTGTGCCCCAGTCTTATCGTGACCTGTCCACTGATCCATTTGCATTTCTTACTAGAATTAGAACGTGGTTTCAAATTGTCAACTTCATTGACATGAACCCAAAAGCCCTCACCTAATTTCCACCTGTTGCCTCTTTCTTCCTGAATGGCCCAATCTTCTGATATCTTGTCTGCTCCAGATTGTTTTCTGAATTCACTCAAGTGGAAGTCACTAGTCTAATTCTGGCCTTTGCTATCTTCAAGAATTGATCTTTTTTGGAAACCACTTGTAATTGGGCAGGATAGGCAAAGTTATGCTGTGATAACAAAGAATCTCAACAGCATGGTGGCTTAAAATAATGACATTTTCTTTCTCATTATGGTATATTGATACCAGATTAATACGGAAGGTGGGTTCTTCCAATCTTAGGGAATCCAAGCTAATAGAGGCTCCACCTTGATAAAAAAGCTTCAAAATCAATGTGGCAAAGGGAAGAAGACATGCTAAATCATGCTCTCACTGAGAGGGTTCTACCCACCAGTGACACACACCACCTCTACTTACTTCCCAATAGCCAAAACTAGCTTCACATGCACACACAATTTTAGGTAATAAAGAAGTGAATTATGGAATATACTCAAAGAGGAGAAGAAACAGAATGGTATTCTGAACAGCCCTGATGGTGGCACAACCTTGTGGCTTCTCTTTTTTTATAATGCAGAAACATTGCAATTTGGCTTCTTATGGCCATATCCAAATAAAAACTGGCCAACACTCATTGTCAACTGTGCCTGTACCTGCCCAGCCATCCTCAAGATCTCAGAATGCTTGTGTTTGAATTTTACATAGACTGTGACAAATTCACTTCAAGGACATTTAAGGTAAATATGAGACAATTTCCTTGTCCTGTGTGGCCTGCAACCAACAGGGCTTTCATAATATCTTTCTCTGAGTTCTTCAGGAAAAAGACTCATCCCTATAATAATACTCATTTGAAGGACAATACCAGAGTTCAATGTTAGCTCAGTATGTAGAGTTTTCCCCTGCTGGTACATATAGTTCTTCAAAGGTCAGAGACATTGTTAGGAGGCAGAGTACACAGGTTGGACTACATCAGAATATATGCTTTGAAGTACTCTGCTATACAAATAAAAGCCAGATTATTTGATCCATCCAAGCATTGTAACTCCACTAATACCACAAAAGCAAAGCCCACATTTTTCATTCTTTCAACAGGAATCATTTCAAGGACCTTGTGAAAGAGCCCAAATACAGTATTATGAATTCTCAACTAGCAATAAGATATATGTTTGTGGAAAATAAATAACTCCAATATATAAACTTACTTTTATCTTAGATGTCCTACAACTCTGTGGCTTACTCTCTGAAATCCACCTCTTTAAAAGAAATGAAGTAACATGAAGGTAGTGATTTAGAAATCCATGAAGATTTATATATACACACACACACATAAATTAGGAAGCACTTGCTCTACATTTTCAATTTGTTTTTCAATTTAAATAATGAGAGCTTCTCTCTCTCTTGCCTAAAACTATGTAACTGTGAGAGCAGGGATTAGGGTTGATCAGTAAGTGGGGTTGTTGTCTAGACTGTGCCAGTCCAGCTCTCAAGCTGACTTCTCATGCCCATATCCAGTAAAAACTGGCCAACATTCATTAACAAGTGTGAATTTCCTCTCTTTGCATCTCCCTTTATTGAACGTGGGTTTTTGATTTTTCCACTCTTCATCTCTTGGTCATCACCACACACTTCTCAGGTTATACTCTTGGCTGATCCCTGAGTATAACTTGCTGTTGCCCTGAGGATTAAAATCTTCCAAGTACCCTAGGTATATAGTCTATGTGACACAGATGAACCATAGAGTGCATGACTTTCGATCCTGTTGACATCATACAGCTCCTGATACAGTTTCCACTTCCTCCTGACCCCTACTGTCAACCAGATCCCAACACAAATATCTTAGAAATTATCTCTTGCCCCAAATAGAGTTCCATAGCAATGGAAAAACCACAGCTTTATGGTCATGCCATTGTGTTATGCTTTCATTTTTAATGGTGACATTTATGTTTTGTGGAATAATTTGTGAAACTCTTTGTGAAACTTCCACTAAAAATATGATCCAAACTCTAAATTTATAAAACACCAAAATAAATGGCTATGATTTCCTCCTAAGAGATTTCTGGAGCTTCTCTCATTCTTGGTTCTCCAGTAATTTGCAAGTAATTCAGAAAACAAGACCCCCAAAATTGCCTTAGAAATGCCCAATTTTATGTATCGATGCTTCCATGAATGCACAGAAATAAACACTGGAGGTAACTCTTTATGTAAGCATTACAACCTCGGCTCTGCAATCCCTGACAAATGCCTTCAATAAATTCCTGCTATGGCCAAATTTATAAATCATAGTAAAGACAGAATTCACACATAAAATCCGTTGTACTATAGTTCCCCAGACATCCAGGAACAGACTGCTTCATCTAGTTTAGCTATTAGTGACAGTAGCTTCCCAAGCCACCCTATTCTAAAGTTCCAGGATTTGACTATGAGGAATTTCAACCATAGCTCCCTGATTACCCATTCCTCCTATTCTCATTCCTTCCTCTTCAGAGGGTTGTCCTAACTCTTATGACTTGAAAGGAGTTCGCATTTAAGATAGATAATGATGAGCCCAATTAAACAATTGTAAATGTTTAGGGAGCTTTTGCAGTTGTTTGGACTTGGATCCCAGGGCACCCCACGTCTCCCAAGCAGTAGAGTACAGAGCCAATGTTTTTTAGTACTCAATGCCCTTCTTTTTTCTACAGTAAACAGTCTTCAACTACAGATAGTGCCCAACTCAAGGACCGGCTTCTACCCTCACAGCATTCAAGAGGTTTCAGTGCAGGTGTAGTTTCTACCTTCCAAATTTGTCCATTATATGAGAGAACAAGTACTTGTTGGAAATTTTGTTCTATCTCAACAAGATTATGGTCACCAGACAAGTGTTCTTGAATAAAAATTTGCGGAGAAAGTGTAAAACAAATTAAATGTTTATATTATTTGGGGAAGGCAGGTAAGGGACCCCAATTCAAAACATCCCCTCTTCTAATCTAGCCATATAGGTTCTGCAAGAGGACCCCAAAATCAAAGCTAAAAGGGTTTCCTTTGAACTTCTACCAAAAAAAGGTTAAGAAAGTGCTCATGTTGTCCCTGCCATAATCAATCATTATGCATTCTTCAATGCTTTTATAAAATGTCATCTTTCCTCAAATTTTCTGCCTAATAGTTTTAAATAGAACTAACTTCTTTCTCCTCATATTTTATCTTTTACTCTTTTTCTCTTTTATGTTACTAATCACATTCTAATTTTAGTAACTTGTTCTGTATTGTTTTGATATCTATTAACTTGCCAGTAAGTTCTTTAAGGTATAAAATTATGGTTCAGAATTCTCCATATAACATGAAACACTTTAGTGCATGCTGTGTTAACAGATCAATAATTGCAGATTGTAGTAGTCAATTAATTAATTAAATTATCAGATAAAGTCTATGCACTAAGTTTATCAGTAAAACGGTCACATTTCACCTTGCTTAGAACAATTTGGTGAATAAGGGACATCTCATTTCAATGAATTAAAAATTAAATAAAAGGCAAAAAGAATAAGCATAGAAAATATGAACCACTGTTTATTAAGAAACTTAGCTATGAAGAGAAAAACATGTGCTTGGAAATTGCACCATACAAATAAAAGTTATTATTACTATAAAATCATAAAGCCTATAGAAAATGCTAATTTGTTCTTTTCTCTAAAAATATTACTGAAATACAGCATCTTTCTATCCTCTATCCCCAAACAAATATGTCAGATACAAGTCAGCATAGGAACCAAACAGCAGCTGTGCTACTGAGCTTATTAGAAATTTTAAGCAAAAGATAGTGTCTGGAGTAACAAACAGTAACAAAGGAGAAGCAACTCCCCAAAAGCTGTATGTTATGCTGAATTTTGCAAAACAAGACTTGAGTTCCAATACAACATGCTTGTTTTTGCAGTGTAAATGGGTTCTTGTATTTAGTGGGCAAGCCAGTTCAATATTAGTGTTTCTTTTGTTTGTTTTTCATTTGCACTTCTAAGAGTTAAATGATGAAACGATTTAAAATGAGAATATTCAGTGTAACCTGGTTTCTTGTACCCTTAATGAATCCTCAACAATAAAAAAGTAAAATAAAATAAAATAAGAATACTCTAAAAATACGTTTTCTCATTAAGGGATTTTTATGGAGAGACTGCTTAAACTCGAAAAGTCTTCAGCACCTAGCATAATAGTTAAGGTATTCATTTGTTACTTGAGAAAGCATTTTGTAAACCAAAATGGGAGGCATTAGAAGTGCAAAAGTGAGTGATAATGATCCTTTTTTACTCTGAGCTCACATTCAGGTGTATTCAGAAGACAAGATGAAATAGTGGTGCCATACATGAAGCGAACAGCTCTGGTCAAGGAAGCCTCAGGGAAGACAGGGCACCTGAGCTGGGTTAACAAGAGTCAGAAATGGGAGTTCCCCAGGTAGAAAAGGTGAGGACAACAGGAAGAAGTTGGCAAAAATAATTCAGCAATTTTCAGAAGACATTTGAGGGAATGAGGTTAAGATTCCTGGCAGCAAGATCAGACTTTATGAGGAAGAAGCTTTCTATTTCCTCAGAGACAGGAAAAAAAAAAAAAGAAAGAAAGAAAGGTTCTTGTGAGGTTACTTGCAGATCTGTCTAAATATCAAGGAGAGAAGTGGAAGTATCTGAACAGATTCCTTGCTAAGTAAGAGCATAATCTTCTGAGAATAAACGAGGCACAGGTTTGGGCTGGAGGAGAACAGTGAAAGACTGAAACAGTCGCTGAGAAGAATTGAGCTCAAGTGAATCAAAGACAAATGAAAAGATTTGCTAGAGAAATGGGGTCTAGCTTATCAAGGGAGAAGAAGCAATTCTCCACAAAATAATTTAAAGAGGTTTATTCAGAGCCAAATCTGAGAACGATAACCCAGAACCAAACCCAAGAAGCTGTAAGCAAGAAGATTCATGATGTTGGGGTTATAGTCTGGTTTTATATATTTAAGGGAGACAGGGATTACTGGTAAAGTCATAAATCAATACGTGGAAGGAATACATCGATTTGGTACAAAAAGGTGGGACATCTCAAAGCAGGGAAATAGGTGGGTTTAAAGATTTAGTTGAAAATTGAATGAGAGTTAAGCTTTGTCTAATAAACAAGGAGTCAGTGAAAGGAATGCTTGAGTTAAATAAGTGTCTGTTAATCAAAGACAAACTGCAGGACTCAGGTGCAGACTAAGTGTTTTGTTATGTTTGTTGAGGACCTGCAGGTAGAGGACACCTCCAAGAAGACAGGGGGACATAATGAGAATCTCCTTCCTCATGGCTAGAATCTCAGGTGTAAGGTGTCTGTTGGGGGCTGGGGGTCCCAGTTTCCCAAACCCAGTTGGCCTGATTTGATTACTCAGCTGAGCTAGAAAGTTCAAGTGAGCTACAGAAGTAATTGAAAGAAAAAAATGAAAGGAAAATAAGAATAAAGCTGGAGCAGCACAGGCAATGTGAACAGACAGCAAAAGAACCCACACAAGTCTCAATGTAACAAAGAGGCATTTTTTTTTTTTTTTTAGGAAGACCAAAGAGAAAGTTCAGAGCACTTCCAAAGAGAGTTGTAAGTGGTTCCCTCTCATGATGGAGAGAGGGTCAGAGAGAAGACGCTAAAGCCATGCAATGGTATAAAATCCTTCTGCATTTGAAATTGGTTGCAACTCTGGCTCCGCTGCATCTCCAGGTATGATCTCCCTTTTCTATTGCCCATTGATTGTCTCTTTGTATTGGTCATTGGTTACCTAGGTTACCTCACATTCACATTCTTCTGGGCCCTCCAGACTTCCTGATACAACAGGCCAGGTTTTCCTCCCACCCCCCTTGAACCCCCTTTCTCAGGGTCCCTTCTCATCATCCCCTTGGCCAAGGAGGGGATCCAATCAGACAGCCACTGGAGAGGGTAGGTGGGGAACCCTTAAGATTTTATTTTCATTCACAAACTGAAGAAGACCACAGCAGGAGTGCCAAAGAGTTATTTTGGAAAAGGAGAAGACCCACTTGGTAGAGAACCAGCACTAAACACTACCTGGGTTAAAGATCATTAAAGTTCCAAGTTTTCACTTTGCTATTACTGATGACCTGAAACGTCTACACTTAGGTGCTTAAGGCATCTCTGTTCTCTTTTAAAATGTAAGAAAAACCAAACCCAGTAAAAGATAGCAAATTAAATATATACATCTAATTTTGCACCCTCTAGCAAACTTACTATAAAAGTAAAGAGCTCTTTTTTTTTTTTTTTTTTTAAGATATAAACTTGCAAAGATGGAAAGAACAGGACAAGATGAAATAACAACATATTTTGGAAAAACCGAAAGATAAGAAGTAAATAATTTAAAGGACCTAATTAAATAATTAAGCAGTGAAAAATAAAGCTGGTACCATGGAAAGCTGAGAAATGACCAGAATCCTCAAAAGATCCAGGAACTGACAACACCAGATGCCTCTGGAACTGGAAGCAAAGAGTAACTTAAAGTTAGAACCCTAGGACCTTCCTTCACCCTATTCCCTTGACTAAATACCTATGCTCCACACCAGCAAAATTTTGGAAGCTTCTCAGCAGATATATTAAAAGTTTAATTCTGGAGACTATGAAACAGAGGATACCAACACAAAAGGACCCCGGAGTCATCTGAAAACCTGAATAGTTTTCTAAGAACAGTGAGATGAAGTAGGCAGACACGTATGTCATACAGACCAAGCTATGCCTCTCCTCATTCTCCACTTCTAGGACCTGGAAGACCTGTATTTTCCAGGCAAAAGACTGGAAGAGTCTGCGCCAAAGAAAATCCTTTTTTTTTTCTTTTGTGGTTTTTGGCCAGGGATGGGTTTGAACCCACCACCTCTAGCATATTGGGCCAGTGACCTACTCCTTTGAGCCACAGGCACCACCCCCCAAAGAAAATCTTAAAGACAATAACACTGAAGGACCCTAACAACCCACTCTGACCACCCTTGCAAGATCAAAGTCTACAAGTCCTATTCATGAATGCAGAGGTTTCAATTACATTTTAAGATTCTGTTCTAAGGATTACTAGACACTTGAGGAAATTCTCTATCTCTAAGATAGACATCAAATCAAATAAATAGAAAAAAAAGCAAGTTGGAGGAAACAAGGATTATAAAGGGAGAAAACAATTTTAAGAAACCGTTGTTAAGAGTAATAAGAGAAGATATTATAATCCATAACAAGACTAGAACATTGTTTTAAAATTAGAAAAGCATTCAAAGATAAGAAAAGCTCTAGTAATTAAAAATATGATCTCAGAATTTTTTAAAAAATCAGGATAATATAGAGTTGAGGAAACCCACATAAAAGAAGTATTTTTAAAGCAATGGAAAAGGTTAAAAAATAGCACAAATATTTTGGAAAACAAAAATGAATAAATAAATAAAAATTTGAATTTTTACACTAAATGATAGGTCTAGAAAGAAAAGGAAAAAAGAATAGGAATAAAGAAATGATCAACCAAATACTTCTTGAAATTCTGCAGGAATCAAAGCACCAGGTTTTCAGATTGAGAGCATCCATTGAGTGCCCAAACAAAACCTTAAAATAGACCCTGAAGAGGCATATCACTGTGAAATTTAGAGCACTGAGGATAAAGATGCCAAGTTTTTTCATGGAGGAAAAAATAAAAGTGTTTCCTCCATAAAAAATGAGAAATCAAAAATGTGGGTTTCTCAAGAGCTGGTAAGCTGAATGAGACAACATACTTAAGGAAAACTACTTCTAACATTGAATTCTGTAACCAGCCAAACTATCAATCAAGTAAGAGGATAGAATGAAGCTGACTTGAGACACAAAAATCACAAAGTATCTACCTCTCACATACCCTTTCTCAAAACACTCCTGTAAATGCGCTAATCAAAAGATTGTTCTGCCAAAGAAAAACTACCACATTATCCAAAAAGAACATAAAACATTTGTCTTTTCCAACTACCATCCTGCATGAGGTCAATTTTCTTCATGCACTTCAGTGAAAACAACAAACTGCAACAGACTGAATGCAGATTTAGGTGTGAAAATCTGTTTTCTTTTAAGACAGACATTAAAGAGTATATATTTTATTTTGAAAATAATAGGTACTTTTCATGAAAATATGTTACTTAAGCTAAAACACAATCAGCATTTTAAATTAATTAATAAATACTTTTTAAAAATTATCAGCTTTAATTTTCAATGCAGTCAATATGAATAAATATGACCCATACAAACAAACAAAAAAACTCTTGGAATTCCTCAATTCTTATTTTTCAGGAATATAAATTCCTTAGACCAAAAAGTTTATGAACCACTGATTAGGGAAAAGACAAAAATGAGTCTGAGGGCCATTAGTTTTTAAAAATAGTTTGAAAAGAATAAAGAAACAGGTGCTATGGAGGTGCATAGCCAACCATTAGTACATCTTTCATTTATAGATGAGGACAACTGATTTGGAGATGGCAGGGCAGTTGCCCAGGGAGACACCAGCAGTTAGTGACACCTAGCTGAGCATCCTGGTCTCTTTTCTCCCACTTTAAGGATTTTTGCTCTGTGTTATTCTGGCTTCTCAACCTCAGTTTTCCAAGCTGTGTATATTCTTTATGAATGAACATTGTATATGTATATATGTGGTGCATGCATGTGGGGTATGTGTGTAGAACTGTACTACAGAGAGCAATCTTGTTCTTCTAGCTTTCTTAACTCCTTCTCAGAAAACTTGTTCCAAGAGCCTCTAGTAAGGGAAAAACAGACCTCAGGAGACCATATCTTCTGGTTCCAGCTAATAGGAATAGGTATTGGCATATATACAAAACAAACTCCTCTTTTTGGAATTTGGAATTGGCAGAAAGGAAAATCAGTCATGCCCATTGGAAACTTAACCTGAAAAAACTGAATAGTTGGGGTAGTGCTTAAGACAAATGCATTTGGGCCATCTAGCAGCCAAAGCCAAGAAAATGTAAACAGCTGCAAGAAGACACACACAGAAACCCCGAGGAGTGGGCTGGCGCCAATCTTCGGTTCCCAGTTCTAGGCCCCTGTGAGGCCCGACAAGACTTCTTCATTTTGGTTTCCATGAGGTTTCATTTGATTTGTTATTTTTGCTTTACCTGCTCTAAATGGGTTTTTATTCCTTACCACCCGGCAACCATGTGTGAGGACAAAAGTGCTATGTACCTGTCACCCACCCCAATCCTGATAAAGAACAGCTTCAAAGTGGAAGGTACAAACAGCCAGCACATAAAGCCCTGACATTGGCCTGGTGAGAGCAGGGCCATGGCACAGTGCGGAGAACCAGGATGCATGCTTTCAGCTGGCACCATGAGAGGTCACATCAAAGGTTTGTAATTTGGACCAAACATGTAATTGGCACATTCACTGAAGAATTGGACACAGAGCTATTCAGGGCTTGATAACACATCATAAGGTTTTCATTAATAATTGTTAAATTAAAAAATGAAATTTTGGCCTACTTGTTACCAACACTGCCTAAATGTTACGATCATATGTGATACCACTTATCTTAAACCTCTTATGCTACTAAGATACTACGTGATTTTTCGTCTAAGATACTATGTGATTTTTAAAAAATCTCTTCCCCATATCAGGGATATTAGTGTGGAATGTTAAAAACACACTAGGACCCCAGAAGAGAAACTATTCAGGATAAAACAATTTTGTAGGAATGACCAGCTACCTTATTGTAATTTTGGCAGCAGAAGGTAAAAGTGGCATTTCTATTAAAGAAAAGAGGAGAGAGGCTTTTCCTGATAAATTCTATGAAGTTCTCTGGAAGGGTTAAAAAAGAGTGGAGCAGCAAACTACCAAAGATCTAATAAAAGGTGTCAAATCAATGCAAATCCGAAAGAGGAAACATGGCAAGGAATAAAAGCAGAAATATCTGTGCCAGTGACTCAAGTGACTTGCAGTGACAAAAGATTTTGACCAGGCTATCGCTGAAATGTCAATAGCAATGTCAACCCCATTGTATGTAGATGTTTATTGTTCATGAAAGCTCTTCCTAAGGCATTGTGTTAAAGGTGCCAGAAAATAGCAAGGGAGATAAAATAGATGTGTCTCTCCCAATCATGGTTGATGAGGGCTCATAATTATGGTTCTGAAATGGCAGACAGGTTTCTCAAACACAGGAATCACTCACACACACACACACACACACACACACACACACACACACACACACGTAAAACTGTAGATGGTACCCACTGTTGCTCTTCTAAAAGCACTGCCTTCATTCACATGGAGATATGAAACTTGGGGTCAATGAAACACAGCGATTAAAATCTATATCCAATACCCAGCCACAGCTAAGAGAGGGCAGAGATTTAGGGAGAATTCCTTCACTCTCTTTGGCTTCCAGGCCAAAGAATGCAGAACGTTGCAGACCCTGCTATTCAGGTTTTCTATCTTTAAACACACAGAAGATGGACAAGACTCAAATCATTCTCCAAACAATGATTCTTTATTTATAGAGGACATCAAGTGATCTCAAAACAGCATGTTGAAATAAGATTTTTAGCTGTTCAGTGTCACTGAGAACTACAAAGTAAGAAGAACAGCCCTAATATCAATAATAAATGTCTACCGGAGAACTCCAGTAAAGCTGCAATGATTAAAGAGAGGGGAAGTGTGGGAGACAGTCTTTCCCTCACTCTCTCTCTTTCTTTCTTTCTCTTTTTCCCTCCCCTACTGGCTTTGCTTCTTCACTCCCAAACTCCCATGTTTGCTAGCACACCTCTCCATCCCCACCCTCAGCCTGTGACAAGGCAATTCAGATCTTAAAAGAGATACAAAAATTAGTTCAAGTTTTTTAATTTCTCTGTGAACAAAACTAATAGCCTTAAGTTGGACGAGTCTATCCTTTATGCTGTTCCAGTGACCAGAAGTGGACTCTTATATTGATTAGGAGACAGGAAGGGAAGACATAAGCATTTATGTTACCATGACTATGAATCAGTCTCTCTCTTAGCACTTCATCCATGTTGCTTATTCTCATAGTACCCATACATGGGTTGATCCAGAAAAATTGCTCCCACCTTATAAATGAAGAATTTGAGACTCTGACAAGTTAATTTGTCTGAGTACTCATAAAGATCAGAGATATTAAACAACGGTGTCACTCATTTAATTTCTTTTTACAGAAAGTGAAGTACTTTGATACCATACAATATTCTACAGATTGAATGTCTGACCCTACTGCCCCAAATTCATAGTCCTAAACCCCAAGGTGAAAGCATTAGGAGGTGGGGCTTTTGGGGTGATTAGGTCATAAGGATGGGGCACTTATTAATCAGATTAGTGCCCTTATAAATGGGACCTTAGACAGTTCCCTCTTCCCTTCTGCCATATTAGGTCACAGCAAGAAGACAGCTGTCTATGAACTGGAAAGCAGGCCCTTAACGGACATGAAATCTGCTGGTGCCTTAATCTCAGACTGCCCAGCCAACAGAGAAATAAATTGTGAGAAATAAATTTCTGTTGTTTATAAGCCAACTACTCTGTGGTATTCTGTTATAACAGCCCAAATAGACCAAGACAACATTCCTTTGTTTTTCTTCATGAGCAGAGTTGTCATGATAAACTGGAGTAATGAAAAATGGAGGTAGATTGCCCAACAAGGTTCCAGACTTTTCTACACAGTCACAAGGTGAATATGTCATCAGCTGGTTATGATTTTTCTGCCCTGTCCCCTGCTGAGAATCATCCTGTTTTAACCTTCTGCAGAAGCTAAAAGATATTTTGATGGAACTAAGAAACCTGGGGTCTTGATGATGAGTTTAGAAGCAAAATCAGACATTTTGAGGTCTCATGACAGTTCCAAGTACAAACAATCTTGTGGAGGATTTCAAATCTCAAAATGTTAGAACTTCTAGGACATCGATATAGTTTTTAAAGACAATGATTAAGGATGTTTAAAAGTGAATCTTTTGAGAAATATAGTACCGTATAGCTATGTACTAGGTCTTCGTTTCCAAACTCAAAAACCAGTAGCAAAGTGCAAAGGTCCAAATGACTAAAATAAAGATACCTAGATTCTGTTATGTTCAAAATAATGGAATGAAACTGGATTTTTTAAATGCAAGTCTACATTTCCTGAAAACACATATGAGTTCTGTTGTACTAACTATTGCCAGATGCCCAATCCGGGCAGTAACAAACCCACCCTACTGATGATTTGAATAGTTAATTATTCAATGGTAGTTTAGGGCTTAGAAAAAAGGAAGGACACTCAACTGTTTGATCATTACCAAATCAGGCAGGATGGATGTGGAGAAGGTAGTCATCCATGGGATATAGTTATAGTAATTCTGGGCAAAAAGTGATTTACCAATCCCAGTCCCAGATACCACCTGGGTTTCACAGTGCCACAAATTATACAAGGAGAAGCCATTGTTTGGGAACCCTCTCTGTGTTCCCTTCTTTATAAATTATAAATGTACCTACTGTTTGGTAGAGTTCATTTAAAAAAAATCTCTGTTTATCAAAATTCTTTCATCTGAATATGAAAGAGACAGAGATCTTAAAAAAACATGGACCAAATTTCTGTCATCATTTAGTCCTAGGAAGTAAGACATGAAAGAGGATAAGAATGAAATAAACAAATAATTTCTTATAATAATACTATACAAAAATGAGTTTGTTCAAACTTCATTCCTACCAATATGCACTATTTTTGTAATTTTAGCAAAAGAAATACTCCCCTCCCCCATCCCCAAGTAATTGTTGCTCACACTTCTGGAGTGTTAGTGACTTATCCATTGTTATCACAAACACTGCCTTACCTACCATGAAATTTTTACTTGCTGCTTGCTGCTTTTTCATGTCAGTCTTAAGAATTATAAACTTTAATTCTATCCTGTATCAAAATGTCATAAACTATAACAGCTAGAAGACCATTTAAAGAAAACTCTGAATATTGGAGGAAAGGAAACTAGGTGATAAATCCCTTGTTTATGATACATTCTGTCATATATTCAGCAAAGGTTCTTTTAGTGCTGACACATGTAATCAAAATCCAAAAGTATGTGGGAGTTACAGTGGTAAGTTTGATATATATCTGCCCACAAAGAACTTATCATATAGTACAAACTTATTTTGAATCCATAATATGGCTACACGATTCTAAATATATTTATACTTATATACCCATATGTGGAGATGGAAATTAGTAGACTTATTTCATGGGTAAGGAAATTGAGAATAAGAAAAGTAAAGTGTCCTTTCTGAAGTCACACAGCAAGCAAGTATTTGTGATCTATTCAAACTCAAGTCTTTTGTTCCCAGTGCAAGAGTACTGGCCGGGGTACTGGGCAGTCTTCTTTTACAATTTATTTCAGAAGACTAGAGATGATCAGCAGTGAAATCATTTGGGAGGTTCCTTTCCTAAGTTTCAAGTCCATTTTTTAAAAAATAACACTGATCAGTTTACCAATTTGAGGCTTGTTTATATCCTCAGTTTTAAATATTTTATTGACTCTCTCAGAACTATTTCCTTCAATAAAAACTGATATCCACTCAACAAATCCTATTACTTAAATTATCTGTCATGGAAGAAAAAAAATTATAAGCTCATTAAAAAAGATTTTTCAATATTCTCTGATGTCTAATTAAAACAAAAATTAAAATAATAAAACTGATTAAAGTTTATGTGGAAAAAAATAACCTTTGGACTGCTGGTATTTATCCTTCCTGGTGACCTCTCAAGCTATATAATTCTGGCCAAAAATAAGACTGTGATGAAAAGCATATCTTAATTGCTTTTCATGCTTTCTCACAAATCTTGCTAAAGACCTTAAACATTCTATGGATAGAGGATATCATGACTTATGATACAGATTAGACTAAAAGATATTTTATTGACCCTAGAATGGAAATATATATCATCTGTTTTAGGCTTATAACTTCCCTATAATTTTATTTTATAGAGATGCTATGGACTGAATTATGTTCCCCTAAATTTATATATCAAGGCCCTAATCTCTTATGTGACTGACTGTATTTGTAGATAGGTCCCATAAGAAGGTAATTAAGGGTAAATGAGGTCATAAAGGTAGGGCCTTGATACAATATGATTAGTGTTCTAAGAAGAAGATATAGCAGAGAGCTTTCTCTCTCTCTCTTCCCACCCAGATAAAGAAGAGGTCATATGAGGCCACTGCAAGATGGCGACCACCTACAAGCCAAGAAAAGAGGTATCAGAATAAAAACCACCTTGCTGGTACCTTAATCTTGTACCTTCCAGCCTTCATGACTGTGAGGAAGTAACTTTCTGAAGTTAGTGTAAGCCACCCAGTCCACAGTTTGAAGCAACCAGGAAGACACATACAAGGGAATATGACTGTACATTTATAGGAATAGGTAATTTTAAGCAGAAATATTTCTGGATAGAGAAATTTAAGGTTGCTGTGACAGGCATAAAGCCTTGCTCCAACAGGTAACTGGTTACGAGAATGAGAGTATAATCTGCAGCATGACTAATGTGGCAACTCCTTTACAAATCACTTAGTCACAATAAAGAACCAAAGGTTCTGACCACAGTTCAATTTCTTAATCTCAAAGAAACAAGTGTACCTGGACTTCCTTTCTATAATGTAAGAACTTCCCCACTGAATCAATTTTACTTAACAAAAGCATCATTTTTTCTTTCCTCATAAATACTGGTGTTAAAAGAATTACACGGGCAAAGAGAAAAATTAGTATACTTGCTAGGAAAGTGTTTACATTAACCAAATTTTGTAGGAAAAGAGAGAAAAGGCACTCAGTCCGTGGGCAAACAGTTTCCTCATTGTCCCTCACACCAAACATCAAGCAAGGCTCACTTTCCTGCCAGGCATCCGGGTAACTTCAGAATCCATTTCTGCATGGCAGTCTGGGCAGCCCTTCCAAATGACTACTGTTGGTATGCACCACACAGCTTAATTGCTATGTCTGAGTATAACTCAGCCTGCCATCATTTTATAGAGTCACAGACTAAATCTTAGATAAATTTAGCCTAAAACAAATATATATTTAAAATCACCAGCTCTCATATTATTGTATTTAGGAGCTGAGAAATATTAATAATTCAGCACATATTGTGTGATCTAATAATTGTAATATAATATTTATCCTTGGAATGGCTGTGGGCCTACGCTACAAGTTGGCTGATGCAATCTTCACTTTCAATTCCCATTTTGCCTAACTCTGCTATAGAGGCCTGAAAACCAGTTTATTCAGTCCACTTTTTAGCTAGGTGTGGAATATAGAGCTAGAGATCTGGAATATAAACAGAAATCTGCTGAGGCAACCTATTCTTCAGTCTGGAATACAATCACGAGACTCGAATATGTGGCGGTTTCCAGTGCCCATACAGCAAATATATACGCATAAGTGCCTGTAAAGACTAGAAATAAATACTGGGGGTGCCTGGAAACACGGGAGAAGCCTGGGTTCCCAAAGTCATTGCTGAATCTACCCACCTTAGATTGCTACTGCCAGCTTTCCTTTTATGAGTGGCAAATATGCCGTAGGCTTTTAATCTAGGGTTAATCAGGTTTTTATATTTTGCACCTGAACACATTCCTGATTAATACAATGGTTTTAAGTTTAATAAAATCATAAAACACGAAGCAAAACAAAGATTCTATACCATAAATATTTATTCATGAAAACTTAAAAATGTTTCTAAATATATAAAAACCTAGCTATCAATAGCTTCCCCAGTTGAGCAAATGCTCACTTTTCTCATCTATTGGGGGAAAGAGAACCAATCCTTTTATAGTGACAAAGGAAACAATGCCTTCAAGGTAGAGTCTTAAAAAGCCATTGCTTTTATAATTCTATCTTCTGCATAACTTGCTCTCTCAGTAATAATTCTATATGCTTGCTCCAGGTTTTTTTTTTTTTTTTTTTTTTTTTTTTCTTTTGTGAGGCAGTCTCACTCTCTTGCCCCAGGCCATGGTGTCAGCCTAGCTGACAGCAACCTCAAACTCTTGGGTTCAAGGCATCTTCCTGTCTCAGCCTCCTACGTATCTGGAACTATAGGTACCCACCACAATGCCCAATTTTTTTTATTTTTAGTACAGATGAGGTCTCACTCTTCAGGCTTTTCCTGAACTCCCGTACTCAGGCGATCCATCCACCTCAGCCTCCCAGAGTGCTAGAATTATAGGCATGAGCCATCGTGCTTGGCTTGTTCCAGTTCTTTGTAAGTCTAATAAGTCTCTTTCTTTTGCCATCCATAGTTGGCTGCCAGTTCAGAGGAAATCCGTTGTACAGGTCCCCTGTATCCAGATGCTGACCCAATAGAAGCTTTGTTTGGCAATATATAAAAAGACCAAGCCCAACCAGCTCATAGAATGTGGAACTGGTTTTGTTTCCTAAGTGACTAAAGCCTATGTACCTATCAACCATAAGTAACCTTAACTTCCAACCTTGTTTCCACTGGCCTACTGACAACACAAACACCCATAGGGTAGATGCCATCTACATGACAGACAAGTCTTCCTTAAAGGACCCTGAATAGGTCATTCTAGACTTTGATAAACATTTCCTTTTCTCACTCCCAAATTTAAAACAAGAAGCAGAAAGCTCTATAGCCTAGTAACTATCCATATTTTATTCACATAACTGTGGTTTGTATAAGTTACACAACATACATGTATACATTTTTTACCTTTTTCTAGAGGAAGAAATGTTTAGGTCAGAATGTGTTGAGATTGATAGTATCAGATTTTTTAAACAAAAAGAAATGTTTATGTGCTATTAACCATATAAAGCAAACTCATTTTAAGTCATGAATGGTCATTGCAGCTTACACATCATTTTCATCACTGACAGGATATTCAGAGAAACTGGACCACATTTCCATCCAGTCAGAAACCAGCAATGTTTTGAGTGTTTCCAGTCACACCCACAGAGGTGTTGACTTATTCCAGTATTCACGTTTTTATAACAGTTTATAAACTGAAATAATAGCTGATATGGGTTTTCACAAGCAACATAAATTTGTTAGAAGGGAAAAAATCTAGTAAAATCGTTGTTATGCCAATCTCTTCAAAAAATATACAATTGGACAAGAATGAGATGATTTAAAAAGCAGAACATTGGAACTGGGCTAGGCAAAAGAAGGAGGAGAAAAAAAGGAGAGAAGGAGAACCAGGAGGAACAGGAGAAGAGACGACAGGTTAGTCTTGGAGACCACAACTTTCCTACGTAAAAAATTTCCTGTAACTTTATCCCGGACTTTTAGATCCACTCTTCCACTGCCCTGATTCCCAGCCCCCTTCTCTGCAGCTCACCAGACTTTATGACCTAGTTCTTCTCGGTCACTCCCTGTGTGGGTTGGTCTCTCTCCAACAGCTGCCATATTCAGATTCTGCTTCACACTGAAGGCGTCTGAAACTGTATTATGGTCTCCTCTGTGATTCCTAGCAGGAAGATGGCCACAGAATTATATACTTATTTGGGGGGATATGTGCAGAATCTAGTCAATAAAAAGAGCACCTAACCAAATTCAAGCAGTAAAGTATAAATTAGCCTCAACCTCAGCATAGTGGAGGATTCTGGCACTGTTCTGCAGGCACATGTTTTTGTGCAGAAAGTCTTTGTTTGGATTTTGCTAACTTTGTGTCTTAAACATTCATTTTGCATGGGGAGTTGCAGGTATCCCTACCTTGCCAGACTGTAGCAGTGTAGGCTTTCCCCTAGGTCTGCCCTCTCTCCTTGCTGTGTCACCCTGGGTTCCTAATGTGATTTTTTGGTCTTCTAGGTATATACCTAGTAGAGGAATTATAGGATTGAATGGCAGATTTATTTTTAGATCTCTAAGTGTTCTCCATACATCTTTCCAAAAGGAATGTATTTATTTGCATTCCCACCAGCAGTGTAGAAGTGTTCCCTTTTTCCACATACACGACAACATCTCTGGTCTTGGGATTTTATGATATGGGCTAATCTTCCTGGAGTTAGATGATCTCTCAAAGTAGTTTCATTTGCATTTCTCTGATGATTAATGATGATGAGCGTTTTTTTCATATGTCTGTAGGCCGTGCGCCTGTCTTCTTCAGAGAAGTTTTTTTTCAAGTCCCTTACCCAGCCTGTGATGGGATCACTTGTTCTTTTCTTGCTTATACGTTTGAGTTCTCTGTGGATTCTGGTTACTAAACCTATGTCAGAGACATAACCTGTAAATATCTTCTCCCATTCTGAGGACTGTTTGCTTGCTTTACTTACTGAGTTCTTGGCTGTGCATAAGCTTTTTAGTTTGGTCAGATCCCAGTAGTGTATTTTTGAAGCTGCTTCAATTGCCCGGGGGGTCCTCCTCATAAAATATTCGCCCAGGCCAATTTCTTCAAGAGTTTTCCCTGCACTTTCTTCTAGTATTTTTATAGTTTTATGTCTTAAGTTTAAATCTTTAATCCAGTGAGAGTCTATCTTAGTTAATGGTAAAAGGTGTGGGTCCAGTTTCAGTTTTCTACAGGTAGCCAGTCAGTTCACCCAGCACCATTTGTTAAATAGGGAATCTTTTCCTCACTGAATGTTTTTAATTGGCTTGTCAAAGATAAAATAATGGTAAGTAGCTGGATTCATCTCTTGGTTCTCTATTCTGTTCCATACATCTACCTCTCTGTTTTTGTGCCAGTACCATGCTGTTTCGATCACTATCAATTTATAGTATAGTCTGAGGTCTGGTAGCGTGATTCTTCCTGCTTTGTTTTTATTTCTGAGTAATGTCTTGGCTATTCGAGGTTTTTTCTTATTCCATATAAAATGATGTATTATTTTTTCAAGATCTTTAAAATATGACAGTGGAGCTTTAATAGGGATTTCATTAAAATTGTATATTGCTTTGGGTAGTATGGACATTTTAACAATGTTGATTCTTCCCAGCCATGAGCATGTTATGTTTTTCCATCTGTTAACATTTTCAGCTATTTCTTTTCTTAGAGTTTCATAGTTCTCTTTATAGAGATCTTTCATGTCCTTTGTTAGATAAACTCCCAAATATTTCATCTTCTTTGGCACTAATGTGAATGGAATAGAGTCCTTAATTGTTTTTTCAGCTTGACTATTGTTGGTATATATAAAGACTACCAATTCATGAGTGTTGATTTTGTAACCTGAGACGCTGCTGTATTCCTTGATCACTTCTAAGAGTTTTGTAGTAGAATCCTTGGTGTTTTCCAGATATGCAATCATATCACCTGTGAAGAGTGAAAGTTTGATCTCTTCTGACCCTATATGAATACCCTTGATTGCCTTTTCTTCCCTAATTACGATGTCTAAAACTTCCATTACAATGTTAAAGAGCAGTGGAGACAATGGGCAGCCTTGTCTGGTTCCTGATCTGAGTGGAAATGATTTCAATTTTACTCCATTCAGTACGATATTGGCTGTGGGTTTGCTGTAGATGGCCTCTATCAGTTTAAGAAATGTCCCTCCTATACCAATTTTCTTAAGTGTTCTGATCATGAAGGGATGCTGAATATTATCAAAAGCTCTTTCTGCATCAATTGAGAGAATCATATGGTGTTTGTTTTTTAATTTGTTTATGTGCTGAATTATACTTATAGAGTTATGTATATTGAACCAGCCTTGAGACCCTGGGATAAAACTGACTTGGTCATGATGTCGAATTGGTTGGAGGGGTTGCTGGATTCTGTTTGTTAGAATCTTGTTGAATTTTTTTGCACCAATATTCATTAGTAATATTGGTCTATAATTTTCTTTTCTTTTTGGGTCTTTTC